>JAUMHM010084009.1:0-12784 GCA_032362435.1 Melikaiella ostensackeni | reverse complement strand
TTTAATAGAGAATGTTCAAACGGTGTAGGTACATAACTAATGACAATAAGATAGAGCGCGTAAAGCTTAGTTTCTATTACAAACAAAATCCCAGTTTTAAAATACAGCTTCCGGTTATTCCCCGATTATTACCAAATTTCGCAGTCAACTAATGGCCACCCTACACAAGTTCTCCGAACCTATTTTTTAAATTATCTAGTAGATACAACTGTTTGAAAAATGTTTTGTACCGATAGATGCATAAAATTCTATGAGGAATATATTCCAAATTGAATCTCCAAAAAATAGGATTTCCAGAAAGTTGCTATAAATCTGAGCCCTTTTCATTTGAACGTACACATTTTTCAATTTTAAAATCAGCCTCCAGCGAGTTCTCTATCTCGACTTGTTCAAAAATTATTGCATTTTGGAAAAGTTTAAATCAAGTTTCTTGATATTTTGATTTCTAGAGTCCTTATAACTTTAGATACTCCAATTTTGGGAAAATTTGCTAATGCCAACTATCAATACCCAAAATAAGACAAAACACAAAACATAGGACTTCGTTTGAAGTGATTTCATGTGGAAATTTGAATTTATCAGAAAAGATTAATCGATTAGTTTCAGCAACTCTCAATAAGATAGGCACAATTACGAGACTTCTTTATTTGATGCTTCTTTCGTTTTTTTTCTATAATAAATTCTTTATCGTATGAAGAAAAATTCTGTCTCACAATACTTTTATAATGCATGTAAGAAGATATATAAATAAGACATTAATGACTCGCCCTGGCTCTTAAACTTCTTCAGTCTTCAATGTCTTTTCTTTTGCCTGAAACTTTATCGTTTCTTTTATCAGCTTTTATGCGATCACCACACCTTCGTAACCATTCCTGAATTGTCAAAGATATCAGTTCTTCCTTATCATCTGTAATACTTTTGGAGCATTGCCTCTGTAATAAAATTATTACTATTACATAATTAATACAATTATATTTCAAGATTTTTCAAATGTACAATTGTATACTAAAATTTGTAGTTCGTTGTCAAAAAGTTAAGAATTTTATGTTCCTGCAGTTTCGTAAACTTGGAGTAATAGATACCTAAAATTTTATCAATATTACTTCTTAGAAAGCACTAAAATCATAGGACTTTTCAAAACGTAAAATAATTACACCGTTTGTTAGTACATTATTCTGTCCATTACGAAAAATGTTTAATCAGCTTTGTTCCTACTTCAAGTTTACAGTACAGAGAAAACAAGTGATTCAAATATGCAATGATGTCGTAAGGACGACTTTTAGACGTCCAAAAGATGTCCAATATTTTTAAATCTACAATTACAAAAAAAAAAGTTACTTTCAAAGAAAAGATTTGAAACAAATGTTTTGTCGAAATTGGAAAACTTTCTTTTATTCTTTTTAAAAATTGAAAAATATTAAATCCGAGAAAATATATAAATATTTGAGAAAATTTTCGTTTCAAATCTTGCCGAAACTACCTTTGAAGCTTCTACTTTTAATCGCTCCCTTCTTTCAAATTCAAATTTTAAAAGCGAATTTTAACACAAATTTACGAATTTGAGTTTTCGAAAAGCTTACATCACTTTCTTTTAAAATATGTGTCATGACTTTTTTCTACAAATAATTTCAGATATAATGTTCACGGTACAAACAAAGAAGTTCATGTCTAATTTGTTTTTCATTATAAATTTTTTCTTACTGCACTAACCCCGTATGTATGAACTTGTGATCATGTTATATACAATTTTCTATGCACAAAATATTAGCGTTTGTAAAAAATCTTCATATTATAACTGTCATTTTTTAAAGTAACAAATAATTGTTTCTGAACAAGTAAACTTGTCAACTTGGATTACATTCTAATGAGAGAAGCTTATATTTACATAAATTTTGAACTTGTGTTGCCTTAAATTTTAATTATTGTTCATTTAAAGATTTTTAAATTAGTATACTTTTAAATGTATAATGTTTTATAAATTTAAATGCTTGCAGATTCTCACAAACTTTCTCTTTCATTATTTAATTTAAACATCATTATGCATTCCGAATTCCAAAAATCTAAAAAATTTCATTGATTTCAGTCAAATTCGAGTGAGATTTGAGGAATTCAAAGGAAATAACAAGAATTCGATGAAATTCATGAAAATTCAATGTAAGTTTTCAAAAATTCAAAAATATTAAAAAAAATCATTGAATCCAGTAAGTTTGAAATGAATTCAGAAGAATTTAAGTGAATTAACAAAATTCGAGAGAATCACAAAGAATTAAAACAAAATGGCAAACAATATTTTTAAATCTCTTCAAATCTTTGTGCTTTTAAAATCCTTTAAGATCGCCGAAATCCTCGGAAACTTTACGAAATCTCTTAGAATCTTTTAAAATATCTTGAAACCGTATAGGTCATATAGAATCGTTTCTAATCTTCCGTAAATCTTTAGAACCCCATGAAAATTTTTTTAAATGCCTTAAAATCATTAAATTCCTTCGAAATCCCCTGGAATTTTGTACATCCCTTAAAAATGCCTTGGTCAATTTCAAAATATCCTGAAATATTTTAAATCCCTTGAAATTTTTTAAAGTTTTGACAATTTCTTGGAATTTTTAACCTAAAATCATTAGAATCCTTCAAAATCCCTTGAAATTCTTTAAATCCGTTAAAAATGCCTTGGAATCTTTTAAAATACCCTAAAATCTTTCAAGTCCCTTGAAGTTCATTGAAATCCCTTGACATTTTTTAAAACTTTTTTAAATTCCTTGTGATTATTAAAAATACCCTACAATTTTTGAAATCCTTTGGAATCCCTTCAAATTACTGAAATCTTTAAAAAATTGCTTGGAATCTTCCTAAAATATTTCAAAAGAATTCAAGTAAATTCAGAAGTAGGTATAGACCTGAATTCGATAGTGGTTAACCCCTGGGTTAATTTATTGAAAGAAAATTGAGTAAAGTGATCTTTTCATTTCAAAAATTTAAGTACAGTTACTAGCTTCAAAAAGTGACCAAAAAGTGATTTGAGGAAAAAAGTGATTTCAGTAACTATGCGACAGCCCTGGAAATTATTCAATTTTTAATGTTTTCAATTAAAATGGTTTCTTTTTTTATTTTGTTGTACATTTGTTTCTAATGAGCCGGAAATGAGGTAGATGGAAGTCTATTTTTGATTTGTGAAATTTTTTCGTGTACCTTGCAATCTTTTCTACAAAATTTTCAGTTTCGTAATAGTTGCAGCCCTCTGTTAATTATGCGGATATTTTTCTCCGTGATTTAAGACGCATAATTCACCAGATCATAAAAAATGGCAAATTGTAAATTTGAATTTATGATTACAACAGTATACAAACAAAAAAATGATTAAATTAAATTTTTCTTAAAAATACATCCATTTTTACTATTTGCAGTTACTGCATTTCTTCTTTGTAATAACAGATTGACTGTTCTGAAACTTACAACTACTATATTGAATGATAAATTATGTATCTTAAACAGTTAACGGATGTATTTACCGACTTGTTATTATCTAATGATTTTGAAACTTTTGAATGGATTTGTTGGAACCGAGACTCTCGTGTTGCTGTGGTAACCAAGATGGATGCGGTTCAAGTCGCGCGACGTGGGACGAAGATAGGAACGCTGATGGCTAGACCATGTATTCTTAGATCATGCTCCATGCAGTGTTCAACCATGGTTGACCATGGTGCTTAACGAAGGTTAAATAAAATGAAGTACTTTATTTCTTTTCAAAGCGATACCTAGACTGTTTAAAAAGTTAGATACACCCGAAGTAAACTCCACCATATAAGTATTCTGTAATAAGCAACGAAGCTCTATAAGAGATAGTAAAAGTAAGAAACCAATAACCACCCCTGAAGAAAGAGACAACATTCTTCACAGTATCTGAACTGATATTCAAATACGTGATAATATGGGATCTTTAAAACGTGAAGATATGCTAAAAGTGATAACAGACTTAAAATCACTGAAGAAAAGTGGGGAACTAGATGAAGACAAATATCTAGTTTATCAAAATCTAATGTGGCGCAATCTTTTGGAGTACTCAATATTAGAATCGTGCATGAAACATCACTGTCAGATCGTAAGTTATTCAATTGAAATTAGGCTGCGGTTAGCGGCATGTGGAAAACGTTCCTTCAAATAAAAATATGAGGCACGTGCGAAATTCAATGTGTCCGAAAGGGACGAAATTGGTGCAAGTACTTAGATGACGTGATGGACTATAGTCATTGGCACATGCTTTTGTACAACGCATGTAGAGATGGGAGTGACAAGAGCTGTGACGGTCACCGTGGTAAATTTTAGTCATACTCATCTTTTTCAGAAAGATAAAGGAAATTTTTAAAATAAATTTTTCCATGTTTTACTAGGATCAGACGAACCTAATTTTAACTATAAGTTGAAGCTGCAAATGTTTTTTTCAATATAATAATTTGAATAATGTAGTTCGATTTGCAACATAACCTCAAAATGTCGATCAGTATTAGACTGAATTTTCAAAAATTGAACGAATAAATTAAAATCGGAAATGCATAAGTGAAAGTTCATCGTGAAAATTATGAAACGAAAATAAATTTGAATTAAATTTTAAAGCATAAAAATTCATTTAAGGACATACGCACAATAAACAGTTAATTGTGTGGTGATAAATAATGTTTCTTGTGATATTTTTGTAAAACCTGATAATATTCTTCACATAACATCAGATTTTTCCATTGAAAGAAGTATATTTTGTAATATTCGAAAACATTCATCCATACATTTCTCATTGTAATCTAATTTTAATATTTTATGAAGAAGAAGAAAGTATGTGCATGCCATAAAAAATGTATGAAGTTGAATTTTCTTCTTTTATTTCATTCTAAGATGTCTTTTGGTTACTTCAGATAGATAAATCAATTGATTACTTGAGCTGTACTAAAATGATTTTTATTATCCAGAATTCCTATTTATAGTTCTAAAAAAATTAAAATTAGGAAGTACTCTAGACAGGAAAGTAAGCATTTCGTTTAAGCAATGTCATCTTAAATATTTATTATTAACATGAACACTATTCTTTGCTATTATACAACAGTCTTGTTTAATAATATATTTAAGATTTTATTATCTTAATCAGTTTGAAAGGATTGAAAGCAAAGGTGAAAGATCACTTGAAAGAATTAAGCAAATACTTATTTCCCTGCTTAGAATGCTTCCTAATTTTAATTTCTTTAGAATTAAAAATAGGAATTCATGCTTAAAAAAATCATTTTAGCACAGCTAGAAAATTTAAATGATTTCTTATTTACACTCAGGTGCTTATCTTTGGCCGGCGTCAAGGTTCACGCTTGAATGCTTCTGTCTCGTCCCCTGAGCGTCCCTTGACAGTCTATCTCAAGGTCTTCGCTTGGTCAGTCAGCGACGTAGTAGATATCGCGACTCTCTGCGGATATACTTTTGTACGTGCCGATTTCAGAGATTATATATGCGGCCCTGAGTGTTTACATTTTTAATAGGCTCCGATCTTTGGCCGACCAGACCCAAAGCCGGCCAAAGATTGGCACATGAGTGTATTTGAGGTAATCAAAAATATCTTCAAAAGAAATGCAAGAAGAAAATTTAACGTACAAGCCCCTTCTGGATATGTTATTAATCTCAAAAGATGATGTTTCTTCAATTTTAGAGATAAAACATAATTTTTCTCCGCTTTGAAGCTCAAAAACCGTGAGAATCTCATGGGACATGCTCTTGGTATTATTTTTAAGCTAAAGAAAATGTTTTTGAAAATAAAATGTTGTAGTTTGTGAAAATAAATGATGTTGCAGTTGATTTTTATCGATTTTGCTTCTTCATAGAGGAAGCTCAGCCTCGCAGTCGCAACAATTTCAGATATTTTTGTAATGATTTAATTAAACGTTTGTCAGTTCATAAATGTCTAATAAAACGTTCTAAGTAATTGTCCGGATGTATGTGTGGGTGTGGATGTCGCTCTTTTTTGTTTCAAGAATAAAAAATAATTCTCGATTACAGATGACTCGATTGACCTATAATATGAATACATTTCATTGAAGCTTAAGGAAGTTCCGGTCATTTATAATGATTAAAAGAATTTAATTTTTCAGTGAACACGTTTTCATTAACCTAATTCAAAGTTGATGCAAGAATAGAAGACTCCTTCATGAGACGAATTTTTTCTTTTACAGGCGAGATTGTAATTTCAAAATTTCGCGCTCTATTTCTGAGGATTGTGGTTATGTTGTACATATTTTTCGGAAAAAACCTGCATGTCACTACTCTTACAACATATACTTTTCAGAGATAACCATTTATTGTTATAAAACATAGTTTTTTGTCTAAAACTTCTTTCAAAATATTCTTATTTCTTCAAAATATCAGTTTGACCAGATTTACTAGATTGATGGTCAGTGACGGACAATGTCCGTCGTGGCGGTCATCATTGACTTGGTCACGCTGGTCAGGTCCCACCTCAATAGAGATGAGACTGACATTAGACAGGCCGTCATTTACTAGTATTCGGCCGTCTCTAACGCGTCATTTACCAACCCAGCGTCATTACCGTAAATACCGGTAAAACTGGTAAATTTACCCGTCATGCGGGTAAGGCACGAGGATGAAGCTGAGATAGGAACTTCCACTAGCACAAATCTACTGCCATACAGCAGGAGTGGGGCTCAACGAACCAATATCATACTTAATGGTGCTAAAAGTATCATGGCTGCTCGCAACGCTCGCAAGACCCATGCATTTTGATGCCAAATGTTTATGGGACACAGAGCTGTCAGACCGCGGACCGGCGGCGTATCTTCCCTCACAAAAAAAAGGTTATCTTTGGCATATCCCTAGGATATCCCGGCAGCATATGGGATATCCTGAAAATTTCCCCAAAATCTCCCAGGATATCTGTGGCATGTTCCAAGAATATCGAGATTTCCGTCACGTAAGATATCCATAAAATATCCTATGCAGAATATATACAATTTTGCGAATAGAATCCATTATTTCTGGAATTCATATAGAAGTATGTAGAATGCCTGAAAACATGAAGATTTACAAAAATCCGCTTTATACAAATCTCGAATATTCGTTTTTGTTCGAATTCTACCTTGGTACACTTATCAGAAAATTATTACCCCAATTTATTTTCATTAACAATAACAGCCTACTTGGAATGAAAAACAAGTAACTTTCTGAAACTTTAAGTTGGCTTTTATTGCATCTTATGTATAAATTGCACAGTTTAGAAATCGCACTTTTCACTATGAGTATAACGGAAAAATCAGTCTTACGATAAAAACAGTCAATTTATTATATACACCCCGTTGGTTTACATATTATTAATAAACACAGACTATAATCCAGCACGAATATTCGAAAAAGTGTTGATTTTTGTTAGAGCCTCACTAATATTGCGCAAAAGTTTTCGCACACTGACAGCCATGATGGACAGAGTCTGCTACGTCTATTATTGTACTTTATAATGTTATACTTTGCACAAAATCTCCGGAAAAATGCTTCGAATTGTTAAATGATTTATTATTTTATTTATACTATTGAATATACATATAATTTGCAGCAGATAAATTTGAGTTTCCAGGAATACATAAAATTATAGAATTGGGATATCTTGGGGACATCCTTGGCATATAAAATTGGGACATTGATGGGGTATCCTCGGGATATTCTGAGATATCCTCGGGACAATCCAGGTATATTGAGATTTTCGCCCTGTAGGATATCATTCGCGATATCCCTAGGATATCCTGGGATGCGCCTGGGAGATAAATGGGATATCTCGCTGATATCCCGTGCTGTGAGGGTCTTAGCTGCGCAAAAGACACAAACTGGGAGTAGAGGTATTAATTTCTGAAGTGGCGCTGCAAAGAAACAATTCACGTATGAAATTTGTTCATTGATTCAAGTTCAATCGCGATATCAACTTCTTTGGATCACTAAAGAGTTTACATTCGGTCGACGGCTTGAGCGTAGGGCACTATAAAGAGTTCATTCCAGAACAGGAATCAATCATATACTCCCAACAGTAAAGAATGATCGGTTAAGAAGAATTCTCAAGAAAATATCGGTGAGTGCTGACTAGAGGTGGGGACCTTACCCGCCTGATGAGTAAATTTACCAGTTTTATCGGTGTTGACGGTAATGACGGGTCAAGTTGGTAAATCTGGTAAAACTCATGTTTTATAGAAGTGATCATTTGTTGAATGATAATTCATGATATAAATGAAGTTTCTTGTCCATAAAGGTATCATTGCAGAAGGATTTGTCCTAAAAGTAAAAAATTCCACTATTAAAAGAAAAATACGTCATTATAACCCTAAACCTTAGGCAGATTAGGCGTTGATTTTTAAACTGTACTTTCCGTAACGCTTGAGTTTTTTTGGTTATGTTACACTTCAAACTTGTATTTTATTATTTATACTCTACTTTTTGCGTATATCACATAGCTTCCGGTATTTTAATGCAACTGGCGTGCAAAAATGATAAAAAAATTTTAAATTACATTTAATTCATTATTTGTTTATATTTTGAGTTTTACCCACGAAGTAGTATAAGGAGCTCGGGCTTTAATATAAGGATGCCCACAGCTATTCCAGCTAATATCGTCGAATTTGAAAAATGTTGAAATTAATCGAATCGTTCAAGCTGAGGGAAAAAAATTTGTAGTTTGGCATCCGAAGAAAGTAGAATTTTTTTTTTCTGAAATCGGACAGTATCTTCAGTTCGGTTTTTGGATTTGAAAATAAAAAAAATTTCTTATTGGTTAAACAATTATGGAAAATTTTTGTATGTACATTTTTTGCTAGTAAACAGTAATAAAAAATTACGAATTAAAAAGTAAAGTTTTTGTTTAATTCATAGTTGTTTTAAAATATTCAAAGAACATATTTTTTTTTGAGTGAATTAAATGCACACTTTTTCGATAAAAGTCGAAGATGTCGAACATGAAATGTCTTCAGCTTGAACCGAAGAAACACGTTGTCATTTTGCTTTCATGGGAAATAATTTTTGCAGTCTGTTTAAGGCGATCCAAAATCGTGAAAATCGTAAAAAAAAATGGTCAAATTCGCGATATTGGAACCACGAAAAAAACATTTTTCCATGAAAGTAAAATAATAAAAAGTTTCTTCGATTCATGGTCTTTTCTGTTCTCTTTCTGTTTTTTACTTCTTTGGCAGCAAAAAGAATATGAAGAAGACCTCAAAACATTCAATCCTGACTTGTGAATAATACAATCATATTCTTTACGGCTTTGTACTATTTCACTATTTTAATTAATTAAAATATATTTTATAATATAGTCCTACTACTGCATACTACACAACATTCTGGCAGAAAAGTGTGAGAGAAGTAAAAAACAGAAAAGAAAGAGAAAAATCTATTAACTCCTTCATTTTTCTATAAAACATATCTACATATTTAAAGTCTAAAATTCTTCAGGATAAAGTACCTGTAGTAGACAAAAACTTTTAGGCCCCGTAGATTTTTGAAATTGAAAAAAATTTGCTTTCTCGGCCTTTATATATATATATATATATATATATATATATATATCCTCATGGAGCCTTTCTCGCAAGTAGATCGCCAACTCTTTTCCGGGACTCTCAAAATCGACTAGTGACCCCAAGCATGTTCCCCTCATGGAGCCCTTTACGTGGGATGTCATCAGCCTCGCTTGAGGGGACCTACAGTTTAAGGTGGGTTCCGAACCACCGAAGCCCCGGTTGAAGTACATAGAAAAATTTCCATTGGTACCGGCACAGGGCCCGAACCCCAGTCCTCCTGCTCGGAAGCCTGACGCGCTATTGCCTAAGCAACCGGGACTACCAAGAGGACAGACTCGATGACATGGACAGTATGTATTACAATATTTATCATGTATTTATCATAGCTTGTACTTACGAAATTAAGTATTGAGTTGAGAGGTTCTGTTACAGGGCTCTTGTCACTGTTTCAGAGCAGCCTATAGCTTGCAACTTTCTCGGACCGTTTTGTTGCAAAAAATAGCGTGTGATACATGTGCACATAGGTGATTACTTAGGAGAGTGTGAATTTCGCAAATCTCGTCAATCATCTTCATCTCTTCACTCTCGTCTTCAGCGTACGCACTCGCCTTCGACTCGTGCGCGCGCTTTCGAGTCAAGCCTGCAGCTTAAGCTGAAAAATTCACACTCGTAATTGCTATTGTATCATGAACTTCATCGCAAATAGGTTACTTTACAATTACTACCTGTTCAAAAAAGATTCACTTATCGTCTGCTATCGCGATTACTGGGTGTGCAGAATGGATTACTGTCATTCTAAAAATAATCGTTAGCGAATTTTTTAAACAAAGTAGAGTAACGGAACCAATTACCGAAGCGGATCCTATTATCCGAGGTCGAAGATAAAATTCTTGTTTTCGCTATTTTTGCACGTAAGCTTAACTTTTATGTTCTAGAAGCTTAACTGAGACTTATTTAATGACTTTTGATGAAAAAATAACAAATTTAAATTTCAGGTTAGAAGAAATCAATTGTTTTCTTGATACATGGCCCCCCCTCGGTAATTGGTTCTCTTACCCTATAATAAAATATCAGTTTCTCGATTTATTATCGGAAAGAGGAAAGATCCTTCATTTGATTACGTGCTGTTTTTATGCAATGACGAAGTAAATTATACAGAAAAATCATCTAAAAAGCTGTTCGGTAGAGGTTATCCAGAACATCAAAAAGTAAACAAATATAAAACAGCCAAAAAATGTAAGTCCGGTTTTTTTTTTACTTTCTAGTTATAAAAAAACAATTGTGAATATTACGGCGTAGCGTGAAATAAATGAAAGACCCTGGGGTCCTATTCCTTTCCTTTTTATCTCACAAACAACTGTGTAAAATTTGGTTCCGATCAAAAACAAATTTTCTAGCCGCTTAGGTGAAAATTGCCCGGAAATCTGAAAAAACATGTTTTCCTTGATTGACCTCAAAGTTATTGGTTATTTTTCTTTGTAGATACCATAAATATTGTATATTGGTTTATTTCAATCTTCATTCTCTTTAAGAAACCCTGAGACATGCGACTAAAATTTCGTACCTCCGAATAATAAAACGCTTGAATAACGTAACGTGAACCATAACCAAGTGAAAATATTGTTACGTTTATAACAGAATATGACAGAATAGAAACAAAACAAGATAACGAACATTTTTTGTTTCACTCCGAATGGATTTCTGACTACATAATTTACAATTGCTTGATTTCAAACGACTTCATTATGAGATTTGACATTTATTGACACTGAAATTTTCCTTCAATTTTCAGTATTTGAATTTGAAACGATTCGACTGGGAACGTTTTCAATTTGAAATTGTTTAACTGTTAAGGCTTTATATTTAAAATAAAACAATTATAAAATTGCGCAATTGTTCAATTTTAGACACTATAAAATTTTTACAATTAAAAGCGTTTCCTATAGACCTTTTTATCTTGATTTTAGGATACATAGAATTTTCGAGCACTTACATGTTAAAGTTACTATAATTTTCGAGCATTTTAATATTAAATTCCCCACGCGTGAAGTTGGCCGCAAAATTGGATAAAAAAGTCTATTGTGAGTCGCACATTTTTTACATTTTATTTTGACGCATACTATGTCTAATTTCTTGGACACGAGTAAAATAGCTCCGACTTTTTTTTTAGAATCGCTGCGATAATATCTACAGCCTCTCTTTTTCAAATGAAATTTCTAATCATGGGATTTGAAAAATCTCTTGTGTCAGGTCAAAAATTATAGGGCATTTGTTTGTTTTCTTTTTTTTATTGTAAGAATAAAAACTAAAAAAAAACAGTTCAATTGATTGACAAAAACATTAATTTTGGGATGACTGAAATCCCACCAAAAACTTCTGCGATGCAAAAAATCGCCTGATTGCGAGCTATACTTTAATGATTTGCAAACATAAAAAAAATGGTTTGCTGAGTAGAAGGAAGGAAAAACAAAATAAGCCTCATTTTCTCTTTCTTGGAAGTACATTTTCGAACAAAAATGTATAAAATATTTATACAATAAGTTCAATATACTCTGAATGAGAATATACTATAATGAAACTCGATTTCGTAAACATTTCTTTTGTTGTGGGAACATAAATCCCTTACGAAACAATATTATAGGAAAATCAGCATTATTATTATTATTATTATTATTATTATTATTATTATGACTATAAAAAATTATATCTCAGACTTAAGATGGTCACAGCCCAATATGTCGAAGGCACTTTTTGAGTTGGATATTTGTACCAAACTGGATATTCTACACGGGGCTATCCCGGTTTTATATCATCAGATACGGACGCATTTTTGTAATGCAATCAAGTGGTCTGATGAAAGTGATATGCATAATTTGAAATATTGGGCAGTCTGGTATAATTTTTACCCCACCATGCACGGGCTGGGTGGCAGCCAAGTGCATGATGGGGGGAGGGCTACAGCTTAAGGTGGAATCAAAACCACCAGAACCTCGGTAAAAGTACATGGAAAAATTTCCAGAGGTACCGGCTCAGGTATCGAACTCCGGACTTCTAGGTAGGAAGTCCGAGCGCTTAACCACCTGAGCGATTATCATAATAAAATAAAATAAAAAAATATATATCTCAGACTTAGGATAGTTACAGCCCAATATGTCGAAAGCACTTTTTGAGTTAGATATTTGTACCAAACTGAATATATTGCACGGGGCTATTCCGGTTTATATCATCAGTCACGGACACATTTTGGTAAT
>JAUMHM010084008.1:0-12785 GCA_032362435.1 Melikaiella ostensackeni | reverse complement strand
GTCTGGTATAATTTTTACCCCACCATCCACGGGCTGGGTTGCAGCCAAGTGCATAATGGGGGGACCTACAGCTTAAGATGGAATCCGAACCACCAGAACTTCGGTAAAAGTACATGGAAAAATTTCCAGAGGTACCGGCTCAGGGATCGAAAGGAAAACCATGCAGGTGAAGAGTAGAATGACGACCTTCATTCTTCTTTTGATAGAGACAACTATAGAAAATTGAAAATAGATTTCGGAAAAATTAGTCAGTGTGAACATTATCAGTCAGATTACCGAGCCTTATTTATACTTTTAAAAATTTGGAGGGAGAAACATCGTTGATTCCAGATAACAGAATTTTTTATATCTTTTTGATTCAGTACTCATAGCGCCTTCAGAAATATTCAAATCGCCCATCTGTTAACCACCCATACTGGGATGGTCCACAAAAAAATATTTTTTTTCTCAGCTGTATCGCAATTTGGTAAAGATATTTAGCATCAATTTTATGTAAAAATTATGTTTTTTGCGGTTTTCTATTCACAAAAATATATAAGCGTTGACACTAGAGACATACTTTTCATATGAAAATTACCGTTAATATAATGCGCAAAATTTTACTTTCGTAGGTGACTGAAAAAAAAAATTGTAGTTGGTAGAGGTCATAAAGAAGTAATTTTATGGAAAGTAAGTTTATCTTCCTTTGGACCAATCAAATATGATAACGTGTTAATTCTACCTATTTTCTTTAGGTTAGTTGCTATTTTATTAGGCTCCAATGAAAGAGAAGTCATCAAAAGCATTACCTTTAGATATTTCTATCAAAGTGTTTTTTGGTTCTCAGCTGACACACTTTGTCACTTTATCTCTGTAATAGTTCTTTTCCCTATTCTTTGGGAAAATTAGGGAAGTCTCTTGCCACCAAACCAAATAAAACTATTGTGACACGTTCAAAAATAGAAATTGATTTTTCGTGGACTACACTATATATTCTACATTGGTAGAGAGGCAACAAACTATCTTTAGCTGAATAAAAAAGCAATAAATTAACAAAATCTCCATTAGGTATTGTAAGTTTGTACATACTCAAGCATATTTTTATTCAAGGTGAATTATTTTCACCAAGTACTATGAATTGTTTCAATTTTCGATGAAAAGTTAGGAAAACGTACAGCTCCAAACCCAATCCTAGTTTTTTAGTTTTTATTTCAAGAAATTTTAAATTTACAGAAAGAGTTACAATTATTGTAATTTTTTCACAACCTCAATAACACAAACTCACAAAAGAAAACTAAAAGTAGTGACGGACAAGACTAGTTAATTCCTATGTATTTCGAGCAGCTGAATTCGAATCCGTGATTGGAATTCCACCATCAGTTCTTGTTTTTTTTTGTAACCTCAAAAAACATAATTTTTTCGACTTTTTTCATAACTAAAAACATGTTTTAAGAAAACGCGAGTTAGTTTTACAATTATCACCATGAATTCGGATTCAGAGGAAAAAAATACATAGAAATTGTCTAGTTTGGTCCGCTGGGCCAACCACTTTGCGAGTGGGAGGGAGGTCCAGCAAGCTAGCACCTCCACAATCGGAATTCCCAAATTTCTTTGTATCAGAATTTTGGGCCTTTTTGGGCTCTTTAGGAACTGTATTGCCGATTTTTGGGCTCCACTACTTTTTTTGAAAATTCAAATTTCAAGTGGAGGTGCTGGTTCGACTCAAGCCAGCACCTCCACTGTATGAAAATTAAAAAGAGATGAAAATAAAAAACGACAGAATTTTGGGCTTTTTTGGGCTCTTGAACGCACCAACAAACAATTTCCAAAAACCATCCCTATTAACAACAAAACTACCCTTTATGTAAGAAAATGAAACTCTGAAAAATCAAAGTACACCAAAATTTTGGGCTTTTTTGGGCTCTCGAAAGCACGAATTTTTTTTCTTCGGAAACCACCTCCTATGTGCAAAAAAACCAACCCCTGCTAAAAATAAAATTTGCGAAAAACCAAGTGCATCGAAATGTTGGACTTATTCTGAACTTTTGAATGCACCAAAAAAATTTTTTCAGAAGCCACCTCTAAGTTAAAAAAACCACCCCCTGAGCGAAAACTCAAACCTGGAAAAAACAAAATAGAAATTAGTGTTGAGCTTTTCTTGGGCTCATGAATGCTTGATTTTTTTTTGCGAAAACCACCCATACGTCTAAGAAATCAAACATTCATCTGTCAATTCGAATTTGAATTTTCAAGAAGCCTAAAAATCAGACACTATTGACACGGTAAAATTCTCGAAAGGATAATTTTTTGAGAAAGTCTTATCTGCGTATTAACCAGGGGTTGTTTTTTAACGTTGAGGGTTGAAGACCAAAAATCGGTGTTGGTATTTTTGAATAGCCCAAAAATCAGAGACTCTATTTACACTCTAAAATTTCAGAAAAGATTACTTTTTGAAAGAATCTTATCTGCGAGTTAAGCAGGGGTTCCATTTTAACGTTAAGGATTAAAGCCCGAAAATCGGTGTTGGTATTTTTGAAGAGTTCAGAAATCAGAGACTCTATTGACACTGAAAATTCTGAAAAAGATTATTTTTAGACCGATTCTAATCTGCGGGATACAAAAGGTTTGCTTTTTAAGTCAAAAATCAAAGCCCAAAAATCGGTGCTGGTATTTTCGAAGAGCCCAGAAATCAGAGACTCTATTCACACTGTAAAATTCTCGAAAAGATTATTTTTTGATAAGTTCTAAACTGCGGGATACCAAGGGTTTGCTTCTTAACGTCAAGTGTCAAAGCCCAAAAACCAGTGTTAGTATTTTTGAAGAGCCCAAAAATCGGAGACTCTGTTCACACTGTAAAATTCTCGAAAAGATTATTTTTTGAGGAAGTCTTATCTGCGGGTAAACCAGGGGTTATTTTTTAACGTTTAGGGTTGGATCCCAAAAATCGTTCTTGGTATTTCTAAAAAGCCCAAAAATCAGAGACTCTATTTACTCTGTAAAATTCTCGAAAAGATTTTTTTTGAGAAATTCTTATCTGCGGGTAAGCCAGGGGTTGTTTTTTAACGTTAAGGGTTGGAGCCCAAAAATCGTTGATGGTATTTTTGAGAAGCCTAAAAATCAGAGACTCTATTTGCAGTCTAAAATTGTAGAAAAGATTATCTTTCGGAAAAGTTATATCTCCGTTGTGAAATAAGGGTATTTTTCAGCCATAAGGGTTGAAGCCGAAAAATCAAAGTTAGTATTTTTGAAGAGCCCAAATATCAAAGACTCTATTCACGCTGCAAAATTTTGAAAAACATAATATTTGATAAAGTCTAATCTGCGGGATACCAAGGGTTTTTCTTATCTGCGGGTAAACCAGGGGTTTTTTTTTAACGTTGAGGGTTGGAGCCCAAAAATCGTGGATGGTATTTTTGAAGAGCCCAAAAATCAGAGACTCTATTTACACTGTCAAATTCTCGAAAAGATTATTTTTTGGAAAAGTTATATCTCCATTGTCAAATAAGGGTATTTTTCAGCCAAAAGGGATGGAGCCCAAAAATCAAAGTTAGTATTTTTGAGGAGCCCAAACATCAGAGACTCTCTTAAGATTGAAGAATTCTGAAAAAGATTATTTTTTGACAAAGTCATATCCACATGCTAGAGAGGGGTTGGTTTTTGGCTATGAGGGCTGCAGCCCAAAAATCGAGGCCGGTATTTTGGAGGAGCCCAAAAATCAGAGACTCTGCTAACATTGAAAAATTCTGTATTGAAATTATTTTTTGACAAAGTCATATCTACATGCTAGAGGGGGGTTGGTTTTTGGCTGTAAGGGCTGAAGCCAAAAAATCAAGGTTCGTATTTTGGAGGAGCCCAAAAATAAGAGACTTTGTTAAGACTGAAAAATTCTGAAAAAGATTATTTTTCGGCAAAGTCATATCTTTATGCTAGAGAGGGGTTGGTTTATGGCTATAAGGGCTGAAGCTCAAAAATCGAGATTGGTATTACGGAGGAGCCCAAAAATCAGAGACTCAGTGTTGAGAGTGCAGAATTCAGAAGAAGATTATTTTTTGGCAAACTCATATCTACATGGTAGAGAGGGGTTGATGTTTAACTTATGGGTTGAAGCCCAAAAATCGGGGTTGGTATTTTTGAGGAGCCCAAAAATCAGGGACTCTGCTGACATTGAAAAATTCTGAAAAAGATTAGTTTTTGATAAAGTTATATCTGCGTTGCAAAATGGGTGTATTTTTTAGCCATAAGGGTTGGAGTCCAAAAATCAAAGTTGGTATTTTCGAGTAGCCCAAAAATCAGAGAGTCTGTTAACGTTGAAAAATTCTGAAAAACATGATTTTTCGACAAAGTCATATCTACGTGGTAGAGAGGGGTTGCATTTTAGCTATAAGTGTTGGAACCCTGAAATCCAAATTGTAATTTTTATGGAACTCAAAAATCAGGGACTCTGTTAACATTGAAAAGTTCTGAAAAAAAATTACTTTTCAGCAAAGTCATATCTACATGCTAGAGAGGGGTTGCTTTTTGGCGTTAAGGGTTGGAGCCCAAAAGGTGAAGTTGGTATTTCTATGGAGCAAAAATGATGCCCACAAATTAGGCGCGCTCCATTTTAAAAAAAATTGAATTTTCATGTAAGGGATGATTTTGAGACGTTAGGGTTGTTTCTTGGTGATTGAATTTTAGGGGATTCAGGATCCTTAAAAAAGCCCGAAAATGTAGCGGAATTCAGTTTGTGGAATTTGAATTTGTGAAAGTTGAAATTTTTCAAAGAGGGTTGTTTCGGAACTTGAGAATTGTTCAGGGGCAATCTGTATCAGAATTTTTCAACGCTAACAGAGTCTATGATTTTTGAGCTCCTCATAAATGCCAACCTCGATTTTTTGGCTTTAACCCTTACGGCTAAAGACTACCTTTATCGTACAACGCAGATATAACTTTGTCAAAAAATAAACTTTTTCAGAATTTTTCAGTCTCAGCAGAGTCCCTGATTTTTGGGCTCCTCAAATATACAAACTTTGACTTTTGGGCTCCAGCCCTTATGGCTAAAAACTACCCCAATTGTACAAGGCAGATATAACTTTGTCAAAAAATAATGTTTTTTCAGAATTTTTCAATATTAACAAAGTCTCTAATTTTTGGGCTCCTCGAAAATACGAACCTCGATTTTTAGGCTCCAGCCCTTATACCCAAAAACCAACCATTCTCCAGCATAAAGATATGACTTTGTCGAAAAATAATATTTTTCTGAATTTTGCAATCTTGACAGAGTCTCTGATTCTTGGGCTCCTCAAGAACACCAACTTTAATTTTTGGGCTCCAACCCTTATGGTTAAAATATACCCCCATTGTGCAACGCAGATATAACATTGTCAAAAAATAATCTTTTTCAAAATTTTTCACTGTTAACAGAGACTCCGTTGTTGGGGCTCTTGGAAAATACAAGCACAGATTTTTTGACTCCAACCCTTAACGTTGAAAAACAACCCCTGTTCAACACGCAGATAAGACTTAGTCAAAAAATTATCTTTTTTGGAGAATTTTACTGTGTAAATAGAGTCTCTGATTATTGGGCTCTTCAAAAATACCAACACCGTTTTTAAGGCTTTGACCCTTGACGTTAAAAAGCAAACCCTTGGTATCCCGCAGTTTAGAATTTCTCAAAAAATAATCTTTTCAAGAATTTCACAGTGTAAATAGAGTCTCCTATTCTTGGGCTTTATAAAAATACCAATACCGATTTTTGGGCTCCAACCCTTAACGTTAAAAAACAACCCCTAATTAACACGCAGATGAGACGTTCTCAAAGAGTAATATTTCCGAGAATTTTACAGTGTCAATAGTGTCTCTGATTTTTGGGTTTCTCGAAAATTCAAATTTGAATTTATAGATAAAGTTCTGATTTTTTAAACGTCGGGGTGGTTTTCGCAAAAAAAAATTCAAGCTTTCATGAGCCCAAGAAAAGCACAATACTACTTTCCATTTTGTTTTTTCCATGTTCGAGTTTTTACTAAGGGGGTGGTTTTTTTGAACAGAGGGGTGGCTTTTGAAAATTTTTTTTTTGGTGCATTCGAGATCCCAGAATAAGTCCAACATTTTGATGCACTTTGTTTTTTGCAGATTTTATTTTTAGCAGGGGGTTGGTTCTTTTGAACAAAGGGGATGGTTTGAAAAAAAATCGTATATACGAGAGCCCAAGATAAGCCCAAAATGTTGGTGTACTTTGTTTTTTTAGAGTTTGAGTTCTTGCATAAGGGGTAGTTTTATTGTTAGTAGGAGTGGCTTTTGGAAATTGTTTGTTGGTGCGTTCAATAGCTCAAAAAAGCTCAAAATTCTATCGTTTTTCCTTATATATTTTTTTCAATTCTCATATTGTGGAGAACTCGAAATTTGAATCTCCAAAAAAAGTAGTGAAGCCCAAAAATCGGCAATACAGCCCAAGAAAAGCCCAAAAAAGCCTAAAATTCTGATACAAAGAAGTTTGGGAATTTCGATTGTGGAGGTGCTAGCTTGATGGACATGTGGGAGGGGGCTGTACAAAGTTCAAGACCCTAATACCCTTCCGAAAAAAGTGTATGTTCTGGCTGACCAGACTAGTCATGCTCATGGCTTTCGTGTCACTGATTCTGGATCCGAGGTCAGAATTTGAAAATTGGGTTTTTTTTCTAACCTCAAAAAACTTTTTTTTATTTGTCGTGATATAAAACATGTCTTAAAAAATACGACCTTGTTTTGCAGTTCTGACGGGGAATGCAGACTTAGAATTAGATGCTCTTTTGTCATTTTCCAAACAATTTTTGTAAACAAATTCACAATTTGGCGACCTTACAATGAATGGGCTTAATTTTTGTTTACGGAATCGATTAAGAATGTCTTGCCGATGACTCTTTACTATGACACTCCGAAAATTGACAACAATTATTTATTATTCAGACAATTGTTATAAACAAATGCATTTTGTGTCAATTTTTTGTCGATTCACAATTTCGATTGTTTCTCAATCCAGTGAAATCACGTCGTATTCAAAAGTAGTGCTTTAGCGTCTGGAAGAAGTGATCTCTCAATTTGAGGAAACTGATATCTCGAGCTTCCCAAATAAAGATCAGCAGAACACAACAAAAAGTGCAACGAGACTTCGTGCTTCTTGATTGAAGAAGATTTTCTTTTTCCTCGACCTCTTTTCAGGTCTTTATTTCGCTCTCCCTGAGCCTCTTCAGATAATTGACCAGTTGGTTTGACAAAAGAATCAATGATATTTGCTCCATGAATCAGAATCTTATGCATCGATGGTTGCATAAAAAACCAATCGTATTCTTCTAAAAACAGGTCTGCAGTCTCGGTAGCAATCTCATGAGAGCATTTGCCGTAAATAGCTTTCCCGCTAGCTAAAGCTTGCAACGTGATGTAAAAGTTTTTGAGTACTTGATTGCTCAAACCAGTTATTTTGGATATTGTGTTGTAATTCTCAAAAAATTTTCTGACTATGTTTCCGCCTTTCGTAGAACCACTTTCCGGTTTCATATTCTTACTGCATCAAGCGCGTTCATTTTCTCAGGCCTTGCAAATCAATTTATGCTCCGCATATGTTTTGACATTCACCTCAACTTTACCTGGCTTCAATCGTTTTATTTGAGATTTAATATTTCGGAGCCCAGTAAGAATTTTATCTATTGTCTCTGCTGCATACTAGAAAGATATTGGGAGACAAGTGTTAGACGAAGAAGGTCGAGAATTCTGCCAGATTGGTGTATGCAAAGGTTCGTTTATATCCTTATGGCAAAGAGAAACCAGTGATACCAAGAATTTACTTGAAGTTTCACGTTCTGTACAATTTTCCGAATTGTGTTCGAAAGGATTCATTCCAGAAGTGCCATCACAACCGTATTTTATTAACAGTCTCAACTTCTTGGCATTTTCAGGCAGTACAGCAGTTTCAACTTTTAACAATCTCTTTGTAGTATGGTCCAGAAGTTCTTGTCGTTGGATAGTAGTACCCGTCTCATCAATCTAAATCGCTGAATTTGAAGGATAGCATTCATTTTTGGCATCTGTAATGTGCTTATGATGGGAGAATGTCACAATTTTGTTGTTGTAAAAGTTTTCTTAGAAGTTCATATTCATTCTTAGTTAATTTCAAATTCATGAAAAGGGCAAGTGCTTCATCGGATATGAATGGTATCGGTAGCACACCTCTGGCCTGTGTTGCACTAGATTCCATTTTCGCAGCGTCTTTCACTTCCCGAGCATTCCTGAACACTGTTAGCCTTTCGAGATTTCAAAGTTGGAGCTGCTGAAACCGAAAACGCAGCATCCAACCATGACTTATTGTCATGCAGAAACTTATCCTCATTAGAAAAAGAAGCCTTCAATCTCTTATTGAAAGCAGGTATGAAATATTGAATTAGTTTCTTCTGCACTAACTCAAGCAAATTTTTTGAAAGAAAATACGTTTCTTTCAAAGAACTCAAGAAGACGTCTGCATCCTCAGAATTCGATACCAATAAGATATCTGACGATTCCCTGTGTTTCAACTTGAAGGTGTCCATGTTCGTGAAACTGAACTATCAAATGAGCAACAGACACAGCTTCATGAAAGAGAAACTGGCTTCAAACTGTTCATCAATACTGGAAGTTGAAAAAAAAATTCGAGCGCAGTACTTACTAAGAATAATCTATAACCATATTAAATATATGGATGAAAATGAAACGTAACACAAAGTGAACAAACGTTAAATAAAACGGAACACGAATTGAACGAACACTAAATGAAACGCAAAATCGTCCAAATCGTTGAAAAGACTTTCAAAGATTGGCAAACAGAAAATAATAATTGGATAACAAACGATCAGTACGCTGCACTGATCGATTGTCTTTTGTCTACGCTACGCTGCGAATAGAAGCCGACAAGTTTTACTTAATTCGGCAAAAAAAGTTTAGCCTATCCATTGAAAAATAGTTGCAATGTGAATTTGTTTATAACAATTCTTCGAATAAAGAAATATTGTTGTCAATTTGCTAAGTATCACAGCAAAGAGTCATCATGAAGACATTCTTAGTTGATTCTGTAAACAAAAATTGAGCTGATTCATTAGAGAATCGTCAAAATGGGAATTTGTTTATGAATATTGTTCAGATAATGAATAATTGTTGTCAATTTGCAAAGTATCATAGTAAAGAGTCATCGGAAAGGCATACCTAGTACATACAGCCTTTCACCGTGCCGCAAAGTTTTCAGTCCAGTGAACCAAAATAGATAGTTCCTATATACTTTGAACTGCTGAATCTCCATTTTCGGTTAGAATTGCGAATCAAGCTAGTATCTTCATGACATGTATTATATCACGGAAAATCAACAAAAAAAGATGCTTTTGAGGTTAGAAAAAACAGCAGCTAATTTTCAAATTCCGACCTCGGATTCGGGTTTAGCGACACAAAATCTATAAGAATTGGCTGGTCTTGTCAGCCGGAACATCCACTTTTTTTGGTGGGGTATTAGGGTCTTGAACTCTGTACAGCCCCCTCCTTCCTAGCAAAGTGGTTGGCCCAGCGGACCAGACTAGACAATTTCTATGTATTTTTTGCCGCTTACTCCGAATTTATGGTCATAATGAAGGACTAACTCGCGTTCTTTAATAGCGTGTTTTTAATCATGAAAAATGTCAAAAGAATGTTTCTTGAGGATAGAAAAAAAAAACAAGACCTGGTGATGGAATTGCGACGACCGATTCGAATTCAGAGGCTCGAAATCCATAGGGATTGACTAGTCTAGTTCGTCAGATTTCCTACTTCTTTTTGAGGGGCTGTGTAATTCACAACAAAACATAATATATGAACAAGCACGATTTTTTTACGAGCATTCAGATTTTCAGAATGTCAAAAATTGTAAGATGTTTTTAGAACGATGAGAGGTATGAGGAAAATCTTACAAGGTTCCGAGGGGTTTCTAAAGAAGGATGCTCCTCAACTGTACGAAACTGACCCAGTCAAAATATTTTCAAGAACAAAATTTTGGAAACTTAAAACTAAACAGTGTGGAAAAGTAGCCCATCAGACCCTCAAAAAGTAATCTCAATTCCAATTTGATTGATGAATGCTTTAGTTCCGTGATTTAGGCGAAATTCGTGTTTCAGCGATTTTATTACTTTCTCGGATGCCAATTTTTTACGTTTCTAAAGGTTTTTTTATATTTATAATTGTCTATTTGAAAGGTTTTAAGCATCCCCTGAGAACAATTTGTTCAATGTCACATATGCAAACATTAAGCTAATGAAAAGTGTGTTATGAACTGGCAGCCAACAATTTTCGCCTGCATTAGTTGCGAAGATGACGACGAATAAGTCTCTAAACATATAAGTAATCTTAACAATGATATAATTATGTTGCTCTATAATTTGAGTTACTTCTGTGCAATTTGAAACACCAAATTTGTTTCATTTATTTTGGCACTTTTTACCCCACGTGCGGGGCGAAAAGTACCATAAGACAGTATTCATAACAATTATATGTAATATAATAGATGAAACACATATATATTTATTATGAATATAATTGTGATGAAACATATATATATATATATATATATATATATATATATTTATTTATTTATTGTGATTATTATTGTGATTATAGCTTGCTTAGCGGAGAGTGAATTGGGAAAAAAATGAAATGGAACGGAAAAAACAGGAACGTACTTGAATGGGAAGAGATGGTGAAGAAAATAATTCAGAAAAGCACACGAAGGAGGTATAAATGACGGAATTTCTAAATGGAGGAATGAAAAAACATGTAACCTATGAAGTAGCAGATAGAGTTTGCATTTTCTACATCCCAGTAGCCGATCATAAGCATCTTATTATATATTATACATTTTTTTATTTTATTTCACTTGCTTGTGATACTATGCAGTTAAAAAGTAAGACTAATTTTCGGAAAATATTGCTTTATTCAGGAATTTTAAATAATATTCATATTAACCTTTTTGATTTAACAGATATAATAATTTTCTTGTGACCACCAGTGACAAAAATGGATATTACCTGTAATCATATACGACAGAAAATATTCCTGATTTTTAATATCCGATGCTTGATATCCAGTTTTGTCACACAAGCCAGCTGGGTCGACTACCGTGATGATAAACTAGGTTGCCTGCATAAAGAGTGTTATTACCATCTGGTATTTGTACATAAATGCGCGGGAGCCTAATATTCAGTTCAAGATTTCGATTGCAGGGCATAAGTAATGCCGATAAAAGAGTGCCGTTATCTAATGAGAGAAAACAGCGGGGAACTTCAGGAATATCATCATTAACATCAATCTCATGCTCATAATGCACTATATTTGTAGTGAATTCTTTGCGATTAGGCATTCTTATGTAAACAAGGTGTTCTAAAAGAGATTCTTCAGTTTGTATTGTATCTGTAATCCACGAAGGAAATATACGGTCACGGTAATCTTGGAGATTTCCATGAAAGACATGATCATCTGGCATTTGTACATAACAATTTTGGTGTCGATGAATAATTAACCGTGATGCTGACGACCCTGATGCTGACGACCCCGGTGAACGTCCGCTTGGTGGACTTCTTGATCGACTTCTTGATACTGGTGGACTTGTTCTTCTTAGCATCGCACCTAATTTTGTAAGAAAATAATGGAGATTCATGAAGTTCTTTTACACGCACTGTAGAAATAGATGTTTATAAGCAAATAAGCAAGGCGAATTAAAAAGAATTTTACATTAAGTGTCAAAAGCAAGGATACGGGATCGGAAATTTTACAGGAAAAGAGAATTACGTTTGACAACTTCTGAAGTAAAATTAGGGTTTAATGTTGTAAAGCTTTCCATTAGGAGATGGTCAGAAGCCTTTTAATTTTTTTAGAAAATACCCTACCGTGTATGCTGCTTTAAAGCAAAGATAGCATTTTGATAGTAGCATAGATAGTAAGCATTTCGCTCACAATTCGATAAGTTACGGCACCGTATTTTATTTCTAACTTTTTAAACAATTTTTCGGTAAAAGGCCCTTGAACAGGATCATCGTCGTTAGTATGAAGTAGGCGAAGCAAAAAAATATATTTTTTTTTTCAAATTCAGAGTGGTCTCAGGTTGTAGTTTGGTACCGTTATCTCTCACAAAATGTCACAGATCACTTTTTTACTTGATTAAATGAAATATTTCTTATTGGTAACGATTTTTTCATTGATGGGAAGGGTTCTAAAAGTTAAAACTTACACCTAAAATTATCCTTGGAAAGCTACAGAACAGTTAACGAATTCTCATACATCTTGAACTGTCATTGAATTCAAATAAATTATACAAGATCATAATTTTCGTCTAGCAGATTTCATTTTTATGGATAATTTATATTCTGAAAAACAGTTGACTTTTAAACCCAAAAAGATGACCTTAAAATATATATATATATTTCTACCTGAGAAAGATTAATTTTTTAATCGAAGAAAATAAATTTGTTGCCATGAAAGATGAAATTTCAACCTAAGAAGATGAATTTCTTATAAGAGTGTTGATTTTTTCATATTAAAAATTTTAGTTTTCACCAAAAAAGTTATTTTCAACCAAGAAATATGAATTCTTAATTGAGGAAGATGACTTCCTCACAATAAGAGATGAGTTTTTAAATCAAAAGATGAATTCTCATCAAAGAAGATGAGGTTTCAAGCTACAATGTCGAATGTTTCATTTTCAACCATGCGAGGTGAAATTCCAAGCAAATAGTTGAATTTGCAACCAAACAGTTGCATTTACCACCAAAGAGTCGAACTTTTAAGCCAAAAGATTGAACTTCAACCAA
>JAUMHM010084007.1:0-12787 GCA_032362435.1 Melikaiella ostensackeni | reverse complement strand
TTGGTAATGCAATCAAGTGATCTGATGAGAGTGATATGCATAATTTGACATATTGGGTAGTCTGGTATAATTTTTACGTCTACGGGGTACTCTCAATGGCCTTCGTTCTATCTCGGGGCTCTCCAAACCATAAACAATCAGGGCCGCGTGAACCATTTCTGTTGGAGTTTTGTCTTGAAAAAATATATTTTTTTTTGTATTTTTACCATTTTGGTTTTATAATATCATGATAAAAGTGAAAATGTTTGTACTCGAAAATCAAACTTAATTAAAGTACTAATTTTGAGGTATGTACGTACATATATGAGGTTCGTACGTACGTACGTACATATATCAGCCCGATTTCTTCATACACTCCTGCGTTGTTATGGAGACACTGCCGCTGACCTCGCAGCGGCTCTCTCTCATCCCCCTGGTCCCTTATCTTTTATGATGGGGGAATTGATAGTGAGGTACCAGTGTAATGCACTTGTGTGCGACACATTAGTCACATCACTGACTCAGGATTTTTTGCATGCGTGTCATACTGTAGCGCCCTAAGTAATTTAGAACTGAACTATCCACACGAAACTTTGATGCGGTGAAATACGAGTACATTGCAGCTTGGGGGGCCTGCGCGTCACATCTTGTGAACTGTCAGTTCTTAAATTTTTTCCAAGCGTCAGAGACAGTTAAATATCTCTTTAAACTAACACAAAATTTTTCTGAGATTTTGTAAAATCTTTTAAAATTTTTTAGATATGTACTTTTTCTAGAGATACCTAGGAAAATTATATTTATATAACTATAGAGCAAATATACAAAGAAACTTAAAAATACACACATATTATGTATACTTGAAATACTTCAAACACAAGATTAGAAAAAAATAAATAAACCATATTTGTACAACCACAAAAGTTTCACAAATTTGTTTTCAATCATTTTTTGATGGGATGCGTAGTTTTTATTCCAATCGAGAAAAATAACATTGAAAATGAAAATAAAAAATTCTTGGAAAAACGATACAAGTTGTGAAAACAAATTAATAGACAGAAGTTATTCAGCCAAAAAAGATATACAAATTTGGTATAAATTATGTTTTGATAGAACGCGTAGGTTTTTCTAATCGTAGAAAATAACATTAAAATAAGAATAATTTTTTTGGTAAAACGACATAACATACATTAAATGTCAATTAACAAAAATTTTCGCCTAAATTAGATCTAAAAATTTACTTCTGACCTTTTTTTTGATAAGACGCGCATTTTTTCAATTATAAAAACTAATAATAAAATACATTCGTTTCAATATCAATGCTCACTATGAATTGTAATAATATGAATATCTAATGAAATGATAAATTTTTTCAGGATAGCTGCGAATAAAGATTAGAGCCAAGTAAGGATTAAATGTGTAAAGTTACAATTGTGAAAAAGTTCGCGTTTTGGACAAATGTCAATCGAGTGCGAAGTACGAGATTCGTGATGAGAATGTGTTCGTTAAAGCCTAAGGTGCTTTAACAAAAGAGAATTCACAATCACCAAATTACAGTTGTCGATGATTTCACTTCTAATTTTAAAAGGTCTGTGCACGAATATGAGGAAGGTACAAAAACCGAGCACGTAGCGCGAGATAAATGTTATCGAGCGAAGCGAGCCGCGTGCACAGCGCGCGATGTGAATGTGCCCGCGCAGCGGTCAGATTTTCAATTTTATTTTTACATCTCTAGAGGTGAAAAAAGTATTCTCATTTTTTTGTGAATTTCAATGAATCATTTCATGAGAGGTAATTTCTATGTAATTCACCCTTATTTTCGGAAGTTTTTTTTAACACGTATGTAAATAGAAAAAGAATTTTTTGGGGTACTTAAAAACTTTCCAGCGAGAAAAATGCACTAGGAAAAAAATTGTCAGGGCCCAGGAATCGAAATTGGCAATACAGCGAATTTCAAATTTTTGATTTCGGTATTTAATGAAATTATCTTTATAAGCTATAGTTTAGAAATTTTTGTGAGCATATGTGGGCTTCTCAAACGTAGAAATACACAAGAAAAAAAATTGAAAAACCCAGGAGTTGATATCAGAATCACAGTAATTTTTTAAAATTTGGTATTTAAGAAAATTATTTTATGCACTTCTGATTTTAAAATTTTTTGAAGCACGTATAGAATTTTGAAGCATAAAAATATGGTACGTTAGAAAAAAATTAACAAGACCTGTTTTCGATTTGATTCTTGGGTCTCGTCGATTATTCTTCTAGCGTATTTCTAAGTTTGAAAATGTCAGACATATATTTCATAATTACAAATATTTCTATAATTAAAAATCCCACGCATGCTCAGAAGAAATGTTCAGGCCTCAGACATATTTTACAACGCGATTAATTACCATAATAAGAATTAAAAATTGAAAATTTTGATTGAAATTTTATTTATTTTTGTTTACGAAAAAATTGTTTAAAATTTTTTCGGTGAAGTTTATGAAAGTAAATCGCCTTACAATTGGAAAAAACAAGAAAAAAATTTTTCGACAATGTACTATGTTTCCAAAATTCACGAAAAATTCGATTTTGTTAATTTGTACCTAAAGTTGCAAAAAAAAATATTATCGGTTGTTTCTTCATGCTCTTTTTGATAAAGTAAAAGAAAACATACATGTTTTTAAGTTTTAGGCAAAATTTGTCTTATAATTTTTTGGGGATTCTGAAATATGGGCCATTTTCAGACAAGATTCGTCAAGAGTAGTGAACAATATTTTTTCAAACTGAAAAATATGTAAGTGTTTCTTAAGTTTATCAAGGAGAGCATGAAAAAGACAAAAACATTTTTTTTTGACAACTTTAGATACAAATTCACAAAAGTGCATATTTCGTAATTTTTTTAGGCATTATATTTCGACGGAAAAAAGTTTGGCTTACTTTTCCTCTGCCTAAGGTTATTCACTTCCATAAGCTTTTCCAAAAAAAATTGAAAAAAATTTTGTTCTTTTTTTACGGAGCCTGTGTCAAGGCACTCTTATGGATCTTCGCAAAAATGGCCCATATTTTAAAATCCATGAAACATAGAAAAAAAAATTCTGTTTGAAACTGAATCATATTATTTGTTTTCTTATTTTATTCAAAAAAAGCTTTAAAAAAACGGAAAACATTTTTTACAACTTGATGTACGAATGAACAGAACTGAATTTTTCGTAATTTTGTGAAGTATTACATTTCCAAGAAAAAATGTTTTTCTTACTTTTTTCCGTCTAAGATTATTTACTTCCATGAATTTCACTTGACGCACTTGTCTGTCCTTTTCGCTCATCAATACATGACAATGCCGGCTTCGCGTGCACTCGTTCAGTAATGTTCCACTAAGTGGCGCTATCATCATTATTAAGTTTTTTTGCAACAAACGAAAAGGTTACTATGTGGTTACTTTATGGTTACGCTGTAGCGTAACCAGGCGCGGATCTACAATGGTGGCGAAACGGTGATCGCTCCCCCCTCCCTCCAGCAGTGGGACTGAAGTGAATAAACTTTCTACAAACAGATTTTTAATTTAAATTCATTAACATGCAAAAATAATTCAGAATCGCTAATTAATATCAAAAAGATTGCAAAAGATATAAAATAATATTAAATGTGTAAAATGGTATATATATTCAACATGTGTATAACATTTTCTGACGCCCCCTCCCCAGGACACTTTTCTGGATCCGCGACTGAGCGTAACTTTGCGTTCGGCCGATCCGCTAGGCCCTAGGGTAAAGAGGCTCTAGTATAGATTTATGATCGTTCTAAGTAGCTTGCTACTCAGGCCCAATTTCCTGAGTTTCTCCCAAAGCAATTTATGGTTAAAAGAAGGGAAGGCCGGGTTATGATCAACAAAGATTGCGAAGAGAGTTTTGCTTTTATGCCTTATTACTGAGTGAATCGTTGTATTTAGTATAAATATATTATCTGTGCAACTGCGTCCTTTTCTAAGACCAGCTTGACCTGGAATTTTTCCCCTGTTTTCTACATATTTCTGTAACATTTCTGCCAGGATAAGGGTAAAAATTTTAGCGATATTATTGAGAAGCGAAATTCATCTGTAATTATTGGGGTCACTTTTATCCCCTTTTTCGTAAGTTACAATAGTTTTCATTTCTCCCCTATCATGTGGTACAAGATCAAACTTTCCCATTTTTTTACCTTTGAATACTATTGACTAATTCCTAAAAATCAAGTGGGATATCCAATTCTGAAATACTTTCCGTATTATCTATTTCGAACTTATTAATTCTATTCTTGTGAAATTTGACATGTAAAATTCTTCCCATGCTTCGATTGAAATAGGACACTTTGGATATCCTTTATGGGAACATTTTTTTTCTCTCCTTTCTGCGTGAATAAATTATTGTTGAAAAGTCCAAAAATTGCAGGCAAGATATTGAACTAGAACAGCACGTTACCTTTTTTAAAATTCTTGATTTTTTAATTTTGAAGGACAAAATAAACTGTCAAGAATTGTAGATTATATTGGCTGGCGAAGTCGATTCTGAATGTTCTAATCTTCTAAATTGAAAATCTGTCCGATCTGTCCGACAAGAATCTGGTTCCCTAATTCGCCAGTTTCTGCTTTCCGTCTGGTCTGGTCATTCCTGACACCAGTCTGGTCGACTACAGGGAGCAGATTCTGGGCCAGAATTTGGCCCTTATCATAAAAGCCAGACGCGTTGCTACTAGGGTAATGAAAAAAAGCTTATGGTAAAAAAATTCACATTTTAATGAGATGCATCTTTTATATTCTGTATAATTTCGCGTTGTGATCTGCTGTTTTTGAGATAAATTGATTTTTATGTAAAAAAAGACAAGTTTGCGATGAGCTACCTCTACTATAAATATTATCAGATTTATTTCTTCTTCCACGCGGTTCATTTTTAACCCAAAAGGAACAAAAAAAATTGAAAATGCAAGTCAAGATTCGGACTGAATTTATATTTGAATACCCCTTGTGTACATAAGGCTAGAAAATTCTCGGACGTTTTAAAACCGGGTAATATTACCGCGAATATTACCGCGCTCGAGAATTTCAATATTTTTATTGTTTCTGAGTGTTTTTTTTGCGGTTTTCCATATAGATGTTATTTAAGAAGTATATCAGTTCATTTCTCTCATCAATGTATGATAACTTTGTTGTAGAATTATTGAATTGTAATAAGACACAACTAACTCGTTATGTTTATTCATTTTTTAGTACATGTAAGTACATTAAATACTTATGTATTGATAATTTTATGAAAAAATATCTTGAAATTTAATAAAAATTGAGATGAACTACATTGAAATTTCAGTTGAATTTTGTCGCAACTAAATTTCAATGAAAATTGTTAATATGCTGACATTGAGAAAATAATTTTGTTGATAGATTACACAGGCAGACAAAAAAAAGTGTCATATGCGGTGAACTAGACCACCATACCTATATGTTTTTGGGGTCGCTGAATCCGAATCTTGTGTCCGTTATCCCCATCAGGCCACTGTTTTTCCCAAACCTTAAAAAATTACTTAAGATCGTATCGTATTGTGCTCTTTTATTCTCAGTAGATCTATGAAGAAGCTTTCTCTTACGTTTTACGCCGTTTCCAGCATGCCTAGGAAATTTTCTACAACTTGCTTGAAACTTATTCATGGTGCCTTCTGTTTTTGATTTATTGACGTGATGAAATTCTTATCATTCAGCATTTTCCGAATGTGTTCGCCATCGGAAATGCCTTCTTTCAATTTTGCATCCGATATTTTGGGAAATTTTCCTCTTTATAATACTCAAAGAAACTTCCTTCTCCCTTAAGGGCTTTGCCAAACTGCTTCATTAGACCAAGTTTTATGTGAAGTGGGGAAAGTAATACTTCTTTTGGGTTAATCAAAGAATTCGGGATGATATTATTAGAACCTGGTTGCAATGATGTTCTCCTTGGCCATGTTTCCTGTTTATAGTGATTTTCTCGATCCCGACTACACCATACTATAAGCACAAAAAGCAAGGGCTGTTTGTGGAGCCTAATTGCTGTCCTAGTACAATGTTCAAAATTTTTATATTCTCACAAACCTGCCAATCGTGTTCCGGATATTTTATTTTTCTCAAAACTGCTTCAATATTACTGTAAAGCTCTTTCAGCTCAGTTCAATGAGCTATTGATATGAAGGCAAACATATTAGTATTATAGAGCAATACTACTTTTATACTTATTATAGACGAATCAATAAATAACCTCCACTCATCGGTTTCGTAAATGCCACCCTCATCTCAGTCGTTGAACGCCATGTAACAAGTGAAGCCTTAGAAACGTGTGGAAACAACGTCAACAAAAATAAAACAATTAATCCATGGGGGAATTTATATAACTAAAAGCGATTTCACAAGCTGCAAAGAAGCTGAATGAATGACACTAAAATAACGTGATCTCGCCAGATCAATTTGACAATTTTATATTTAATGAAGAGAATAATTATAGAACCATAGCTTACAAAAAATAATAGAAAACTAGTCTAGTTCCAAGCAAGTAAAGCACAATCAAAAATAGCCATGTGAAATTGGCACCCCGAAGTTTAAATTTTTCCAATTTTCTTGTACCTCGTTTTTACTGCTTGTGCATCCAATATTTTCGTTTGTACCCTCTTTCGAGATTAGGGACAAAATTCATTTGGGGGTTAACTTCACGTATAATCCGGAAATTAAAATTTCTCAAATTTTCTTCTTGCATACGTTTGTACGTTGTTTGTACTGTATATCGATCCAGTATTTTCGTTGTACCCTCGTGGTTACGAAATTAGGGACAGAATTAATTTCAGCGGGCTAGCTTTGTGTATAACACGGAAATTAAAATTTTTCAAATTTTCTTTTTGCATACGTTTCTACGTCGTGTATACTGCTTGTACATCCAATATTTTCGTTTTTACTCTCTTGGTTACGAAATTAGGGACAGAATTGATTTCGGGGGGCTTACTTCACGTATAACACCGAAAATAAAGTTCTTTAAATTTTCTTTTTGCATACGTTTGTACGTCGTTCATACTGTTTGTACACCCGAAATTTTCATTTGTACACACTTGGTTATCAAACTAGAGGCAAATAAAAATTTCGTGTCATCCTCCCAAAGTTTGCATTTTTCAAATTTTGTTTTTGCATACGTTTGTGTGTCGCTTGTATTGTTTGAACATTCAATATTTTCGCTTGTACCCTCTTAGTTAAAAAAACTAGGGCAAATCGAAATTTCGTGTCATACCCCTGAAGTTTTGATTTTTTAAATTTTCTTTTTGAATACGTTTGTACGTCGTTTGTACAGTTTGTACATCCAATGTTTTCTTTTGCAACCTCTTGGTGACTAAACTAGGGGTAAGTCAAAATTTCATGTCATCCCCCTGAAGTTTAATCTTCCAAATTTTCTTTTTGCATACATTTGTACGTCGTTTGTTCTGTTTGTACATCCAGTATTTCCGTTTGTACCGTCTTGGTTTCCAAACTAGGAGCAAATCAAAATTTCGTGTCATCCCACGAAGCTTAAATTTTTCTAATTTTCTTTTTGCTTACGTTTGTCGTCGTTTGTACATCAGATATTTCCGTTCGTACCCTCTTGGTGACCAAACAGGGGCAAATCAAAATTTCGTGACATCCCCCTAATGTTCAAATTTTTCAAATTTCTTTTTTGCATACGTTTGTACATCGTTTGTTCTGTTTGTACATCCAATATTTTCGCTTGTGCCGTCTTGTTTACGAAATCAGGGACGAAATTAATTTCGGGAGGCTAACTTCGCGTATCTCCCCGAAGTTAAAATTTTTCAAATTTTCTTTTTCCATACGTTTATACGTCGTTTGTACTGTTTGTATATCCAATCTCTTCGTTTGTACCCTCACGGTTTTTCAAACTAGGGACAAATCAAAATTTCGAGTCATCCCCCTAAAGCTTAAATTTTTCAAATTTTCTTTCTGCATACGTTTTTACGTCGTTTTTACTGTTTGTTCATCTAACATTCTTGTTTGTACCTTCTTGGTTCCCAAACTAGGGGCGAATCAAAATTTCGCGTCGTCCCCCTGAAGTTTGAATTTCTCCAATTTTTTTTTGCATACGTTTTCCGTCGTTTGTACATCCAATATTTTCGTTTGTACCCTCTTGTTTACCAAACTAGGGACAAATCAAAATTTCTTGTCATCCCCCTGAAGTTTAAATTTTTCAAATTTTCTCCTTGCATATGGTTGTACGTTGTTTATACTGTGTGTACATCCAATATTTACATTTATACCCTCCTGGTTACGAAATTAGGGACAAAATTAATTTCGGTGAGCTAACTTCACATATATTCCCGAAGTTACAATTTTTAAAATTTTCTTTATGCATACGTTTGTACGTCGTTTGTACTGTTCGTACATCTAATCTTTTCGTTCATACCCCCTTGGTTTCCAAACTCCTTGGTTTTAAAATTTTCTAATTGCATACGTTTGTACTCGTTTGTCCTGCTTGTACGTCCAATATTTTCGTTTGTACAGTCTTGGTTACGGAATTAGGGACAAAATTAATTCTAGGGGAGGGTGGGCTAACTTCACGCATTCTCCCGAAGTTAAAATTTTTCAAATTTTCTTTTTGCATACGTTTGTACTATTTTCACTTTTTGCACATCCAATATTCTCGTTTGTACCGTCTTGGTTATGAGATCAGGGACAAAATTAATTTCGGGGGGCTAACTTCGCGTATTCCCCCGAAGTTAAAATTTTTCAAATTTTCTTTCTGCATACGTTTGTGCGTCGATTGTACTGTTTGTTCATCCAACACTTCCGTTTGCTCCCTCTTGGTTACCAAACTAGGGACAAGTCAAAATTTCCTGTCATCCTCCTGAACCATAAATTTTTCAAATTTTCCTTCTGCATTCGTTTATACTGATTGTACATCCAACATTTTCGTTTGCTTCCTCTTGGTTACCAAACTAGGGGCATTCTGCTTGCATACATTTGTACGTCGTTTGTACTACTTGTGCATCCATTATTCTCGTTTGTACTGTCTTGGTTACGAAATTAGGTGCAAAGTTAATTTCAGGGGGAGAGAGGTTGGCTTACTCCACCCATCACTTCGAAGTTAAAATTTTTCAAATTTTCTTCTTGCATACGTTTGTACGTCGTTTATACCATCTGTACATGCAATTTTTTCGTGTGTACCCTCTTGATTCCCAAACTAGGAGCAAATTAAAATTTCGTGCCATCCCCCCGTAATTCAAATTTTTCAAGTTTTCTTTTTGCATACATTTGTCGTCGTTTGTACACCCAATATTTTTTCTGTTTGCATACGTTTATGTGTCGTTTTTACTGTTTGTACCTCCGATATTTTCGTTTGTACCCTCTTGGTTACCAAACTAGGGGAAAATCAAAATTTCGTGTCATCCACCTGAAGTTTAAATTTTTCAATTTTTCTTTTTGCATACGGTTGTACGTCGTTTATACTGTCTGTACATCTAATATTTTTGTGTACGCCCTCCTGGTTACGAAATTAGGGACAAAATCAATTTCGGGGGGCTAACTCCAAAAATCCCTCCAAATTCAAAATTCTTCAAATTTTTTTTTGCACACGCTGTACATAGTTTGTACTGTTTTTATATCCAATATTTTCGTTTGTACGTACCATCTTCCTGACCAAACTAGAGACAAATCAAAATTTCGTGTCATCCCCCTGAAGTTTGAATTTTTCAATTTTTCTTCTCGCTTACGTTTGTACGCCATTTTTACTGCTTGTAGATCCGATTTTTACTTTTGTACCGTCTTGGTTACGAGACTAGGGACAAAATTAATTTTGGAGGGGGGGGGCTAACTGCACTCATCCGCTCGAATTTAAAATTTTCAAAATTTTTTTTTTGCATACGATTGTACGTCGATTGTACTGTTTGCAGGCCTGGCGAAACAGATCTTGTCTGTCTGTTCCGCCTGGCCTGACTGTTTGTACATCCAATCTTTTAATTTGTACCCTCTTACTTTCCAAACTAAGGGCAAATCAAAATTTCTTGTCTTCGCCTCCCCCCCCCCCGAAGTTAAAATTTTTCAAATTTCCTCTTGGCATACGTTAGTACGTCGTTTGTACTGTTTTTTCTTCCAGTATTTTCGTTTATACCCTATTGGTTACGGAATGAGGGACAAAATTAATTTCGGGGGACTAACTCCACGTATGTCGTTGAAGTTAAAATTTCTCAAATTACTTTCTTGCATACGTTTGTAAATCGCTCGTACAATTTGAACGTCCAATATTTTTGTTTTTCCCTTCTTGGTTTTCAAACTAGGGGCAAATCAAAATTTGGTGTCATCTTCTTGAAGTATAAAATTCTCAAATTTTCTTTTTTCATACGTTAGTATTTTTTTTTGTACTGTTTTTCATCCAACATTTTCGTTTGCACCCTCTTGGTTACGAAACTAGGTGCAAATAAAAGTTTCCTGTTTTGCCTCCTGAGCCCTAGATTCTTCAAACTTTCTTTTTGCATTCTCTTGTACTGTTTGTACATCCAATATTTTCGTTTGTACCCTCTTGTTTATTAAACTAGGGGCAAATCAAAATTTCGTGTGATCCCCTGAAGTTAAAATTCTTTAAATTTTTTTTTTGCATACGTTTGTACGTCGCTTGTACTGTTTGCACATCCCATAATCTCGTTTGTATCCTCTTGGTTACGAAATTAGGGACAAAATTAATTTCGGAGGGCTAACTTCCCGTATCCCCCCGAAGTTGAAATTTTTCAAATTCCTCTCTTGCATACGTTTGTACGTCGCTTGTACAGTTTGTACATCCAATATTTTCGTTTGTACCCTCTTGGTTTCCTAACTAGGGGCAAATCAAAATTTCATGTCATCCCCCTAAAGATTAAATTTTTCAATTTTCTCTTTTGCATTCGTTTGTGCGTCGTTTGTACTGTTTGTTCATTAGGGTGGGCCGAAATTTTTTTTTTTTTTATTATGGCTAGCAAAAATCTCTTTCTACATATCAAAATGAGTATTCATGATTATTTTCGGATTTTTAAAACGATATCTCCAGTTTGCAGAAACTTTTTGAAGTTTGAAACTTTGAAAACAGTGATTTTTTTATATATTTCAATGTTCGGTAACCATTTCTTTATCGAATTGGTTTTTACTGTACGAATTTTATTGTGATGAAACAAACGATTTACAAAAACTTTTAGTGTAAAAAGGAATTCTGGTGATGAATGTAGTGACGTACAATATAATTTCTTTTCGAAACTCGAAGTTTCGAAGATAATCAAAAATGGTACGAAATCATATTTTTTTTAAATATCCTTTTGAGGGGTCTTTGAGGACCTAAAAATATAGTACATGTAAATTTGGAAGGAAAAGACAAAATAACTATAATTGCGATTTTTGAGTATCATTAAGAAAAATATATTACCTGATGTACGTGCGCCGCTTTAATACAAGTTCAGATTACTTTAAAATATGAGTAATTAAAAATTTAATAAAAGGCTATTCTTGATATTTTGATCATATGGTACATAAGTTGAAATAATTTCATTCAGTATAATCGATATTTAATAATTCACTGTGTAAACTAGAAAAGATATAAACGACATTTCCTACAATAGTAAATGAGCATTTGGTTTTTAAAGGTTAATCAATTTTTTTTTGTTATAAAAAACGAGACTCAAATATATGTCTTCGTCATTATTGATTCACAGTTGATAAAACATGCCTGGAAGCAAAATAAGAAGATACAAAATAAGATCGTGTCCCCCTGATTGTTTATTAGGAAAGCTTAAGAAGCTTGACGGAACAGTCTCACCAACATATCATATCAATTAAACAAGTAATATCTTTGGTAATTGAAGAAGTAGAAAGAATATGGCTCAAAACTTCGATTTCTCTGTTAATTCAGCGGTCTGCTAGAAGGATGATCGAAAATTACTATCATTCATAATATAAAGCTGCATTGAAAATTTCTACTGACGATAAAGATGTTTATTTAGCTTCTCAACTTAAAATAGACATTTTTCTAAAGAAAGCAAAGAATGAGTTATTTGATATCGCCAGATGTAAGTACACAGATTTCTATCCGTGCAAATGCCATGAGAATTGTAAGGTTCCAGAAATAAGACGACAATTTTTTATGCATTAGCGCGATGAGCGAGAACTGGCTATTTGTGACATAAAACTCGTTGATAGTGCAGAAACAATAGAAAATTCACACTTTAATTACGATGTAAATCTTAAGAAAATAGAGCAAATAACAAATGCGAAAATTGAAGATCAGCCAGAAGAGATATCTCCTCTTATTTCTTCAAAACCAATTAGCAATGAATTCTCGTCACCTTCGTCGATAACCTATATCAGCAGTTTGAAGAATGGGATCCTCCAAAATCATCAAGCAATGGTCCATTTGCTTATTTCATGGAAATGAACTGCCTGTTAAGCACTTGTTTGAGCACTAAGATGGACCTACGAAAGAGCCTAAATAATATTGAGGTGTTATAGGGAAGAAATTTCTGAACTGTGAAAAAATGCCTGTTCTAGAATTTAGAAGAATTGATTGTTCTCTGCCAGAAATTCCCAAAGATTTAAGCACTGATCAAAAATACTTGTGTGATATTTTCTGTGCAATAAAATCAGGTTCTTCTTCTGCATTCTTAGCCCAGAGAGACCCTGGTTCTCTGTCTCACTCTCGATTTCTAACACTAGGAAGTTTAACACCAAGAGTATATATTGCTACGCCAAATCCATCAACCAATTTAAAAGTGTTAGCAAATTTCATCATGAAAGTTTACGCTCCTTCATGGTTCAGAATCAAGCACCACTACTTTTGCATCA
>JAUMHM010084006.1:0-12787 GCA_032362435.1 Melikaiella ostensackeni | reverse complement strand
TGGAAATTGAACAAAACGGAAAATTGCCCTTCTTGGACGTACTAGTTTACAAAAGATCTGATAATACATTAGGACATAACATTATTATAAAGAAACGTGTTAAAATAATGAACAGTTCTTGTCGGATAATAAGGTATCATGATAGAGAGACATTTTTCAACCATTTCTAATCGATTTCATCAAAAACAATGAAGTATTTCCATTAAATATCAGCCAAAGTGATGCATTTGTTTATCAAATTTTTAGCAACCAGTACAATTTTCGCCTAATAGTAAAATATAGTAACAAAGAGCAAATCATAATGAATTAGCAACTGATTCCTTTCAAAAAAACGAAATCTGTCTTTTAAAAATTGAGAAACAATGAATTTGTTTATTAGGTTTTTTTAAAACAATTACTATTTATGTTCTAATAACCAAGTGTCATAGCAAGATGCATTGTTAACCTGCAGTTTATTTCGTAAGAACACGATTTCTGCTTAGAGAAAAATGGCCATATTATGTATATTTTTGCTAATTTTGTTTAAAAATTAAAAATTACTGTCGGGGAATAATTTATGCAATTATTTGCTTGCATAAAGTTGGCATCTCTATTTTCGAAACTAGAAGAAATTTTTTAAAAGGACTTGGACCAATTATGACTATTTTTTGTTGTTTGGGGTCCTTGTAGAATTTGATAATTTTTTAATTATTTGATTTGAAAGGCTTTTAGTTTTAAAATATTCAATGTTGAAAGTTATTCAAAATTATGGACTTTCAAATATTTTGTATTTATAAAATTAGGTGCAGAGTTGAGTCAGAATACTGGAGGAGGAAATAGCAATAGTAATTCTCGACCATTCCAACGTCGGGTTCAAGCACCACCACCGAATCAACCAATACCACTGCCGAATCGACCACCACCACCTCCTGGTCCATATGGACGTGTGGTAATGGTTGATAATGAATGGATTACTATTATTGATACTACTCCACGTCCTCCCGAGCCTCAGGGAGGACCACATCCTCCCAGGCCTCGAGGACCAGCCCCTCGATAAAATGTTATGAAAAGACAGTGTAACATGAACACTATGTAATATTCCCGAATAAAAATATTATTCTCTGAAAATTATTCTGACACTCGCTTTACACCACGATTATTGCTTTTAGAATCCAATCATTCACTTCCTACTCTTTCAGTACTTCACAAAGTTTAGTACTATTCACCTTATCAAAAAAAATTTCCAAATCAACTTATGCACAGAAAAATTTTTTGTTTACTCTCAAACTTTTTTTATGAAACTTTTTTTATGTGACCGTGCGGCTGGCCAGAGACGGGATGGCCTCGAATGGCGAGATGGGCGTATTCAGATTTGTCAATTTGTCTAACGTTTAAAGGATAAAAAATTCTCCATTTTTCAAATACACCAATAAGTAAGCATAAAATTTATTCCTGTTGATGAAATGAATCTATTTAGACAACACGTCAATTGCGTAAATTGCGTCGTTTTTTAAATCAAATAGATCTTAGCACATATTGACATTGTTTACTTTTTCGGGAATAACTTCTCAACAAAAAAATTTAAATAGTAATAGTAAAAAGTAATAGTTAAAATAGTAATAGTTCAATGTTTAACAGTTTGATTTTCAATTGTTGAAAATTAAAGAAAATTGAAAAATCATCTGTAGAAAATTCAATTTTTAATTTTTAAAATTTTCAATTTTCTTCAGTTTACAATAGTTGGGAAATCAAGAAAAAGACGAGTTTTAAAAGAAAATTTCAGAAAATTGAAATATCAACAGTTGAATCTTCAACAGTTGAAAATTCAATTTTCTTTAAAAATTCGCTCATTTCTTGAAGTTGTAGCTCTTGTAAATTTAAGAGAATTAAAAATTGAATTTTCAGAAGTTGAATTTTCGCTTTCTTCTTGAATTTTAAACTATTGAAGATTGAAGAAAATTGAAAATTGCAGAAAATTTAAATTTCAACACTTGTATCTTGGATATTTGAATCTTCAACAAGTGAAAATTCGACTGTTGAAAATCAAATTTTCTTTCAAAATTCGCTTTTTTCTTGAATTTTTAATGGTGAAAATGGAGGAAAACTGAAAATTTAAATTTTTCTCAAAATTCGCTATTTTATTTAATTTTCAATTGTTACAGATTGAAGAAAATTGAAAATTACAGAAAATTGAAATTTCAACAGCGTAATTTTCAACAGTTATGCATAATTACTACTGAGTTCCATTGGATGACTATTAATTTGCGAAAAAATTTCTTCTGAATGCAACCACTTCTCGAAAAAATTAACTTTTTCAAAAAAATTTTTATGGATTAAAAAGTGTGTTTATTTAATTTTCACGTAAAATTATGTGAATATAACATTTCCAACACTTCGTTTTTAATACAAGATTCGATTTTTCTTTTAATTGTCTACATTTGAATTTTCAACATTTGAAAATTGTATTTTCAACAGTTTTATTTTCAACTCTTGAAAATGGAAGAACATGGGAAATTCAATTTTCAATTCTCTTTAATTTAAAACAGTTGGGAATTCAAGAAAAAAGGGAATTTTAAAAGAAAATTGAAATTGGTTTGTTGATAATTCAACCAAAAAAATTTTTTTTTCTTCAATATTTTTCTATTGGAAATTTAAGAAAATCATGGATTTTCAACAGCCGAATTTTCGCTTTTGTCTTGAATTTTTAACTTTTGAAAATTGAAGAAAATTAAAAATTGCAGAATATTGAAATTTTAACAGTTGGCATTCCATTGTTGAGAATTGAATTCTAAACAGTTGAATTTTCAACTGTTGGAAATTGAAGAATATTGAGAATTTTTGAAAATTGAAATCTTAATAGTTGAAATTACAACAGCTGAGTTTTTGACAGCTGTATCTTCAATTGTAAATTCAACTGTTGAAAAATCAATTTTCTTTCACAATTTGCTTTTTTTGTTTGAATTTTTGAGTGTTAAAAATTCAATAAAAAAGCGAATTTTGAAGGAAAATTGAATTCTCAACAGTTGAATTTTCATTTGTTGAAGATTCAACTGCCTAAGATACAACTGTTGAAAATTCAACTATCTAAGATATAGTACAACTGTTGAAATTTTAATTTTCTGCACTTTTCAATGTTCTTAAATTTTCAACTATTAAAAATTTGAGAAAATTGAACATTGTAGAAAATTAAAATTTTAACAGTTGAGAAATCAACTGCTGAAGTTGAAATTTGAAGAAAATTAAATTTTCAATAGATGAATTTTGAATTTTTTTGCTTCAATTTTTTTTTAAATTCGCTTTGTTCTTGAATTCCTAACTGTTGTAAATTAAAAAAATTTAAAATTCTCAAAATTTAAAATTGCATTCTAAACAGATGAATTTTCAATTTTCGACAGTTGAAAATTAAACTGTTGAAAATTGAATATGGATTTGCAAATTATATTTGCACAAATGAAATTAATTGTTAAACCCATTACATTTTTTGTGAAGTTATAAGGCATACAACAATTCAACAAAACAGTATTGTAAATAAATTTCATATGATATTGATATTTTTAAATTCTGTGGAGGTATTTTGAATTTCTAAAAGATTATATCACTTATGTAAATTTTACGCCTAATTTATAGACATGCTATTTTGATATTTTGTTATCATTTAATGAAATTTTGAATAAAACTTTTCAATTCATTTTCTTATACCATTGTGAGAATTTGTTCCCGAAAGAGTAGATAATGTCAATTTTGAATCCTAAGCTTTGAGAGATGTCTTGTAAATTTAGTTTCCTGGAATTAGTACCAAAAAAAATCAAATTAGATGGAAATGGAAAAATCTAGAATTTTGAACAGTAAATTCCAAATAATTCCTAATAATTATAATTGTATCTGCAACTATCAACAGTTGAAAGTTCAAGAAAAAAGCGTATTTTGAAAGAAAAATAAATTTTCAATATTTGAGTATCAATTGTTGATGTTTCAACTGTTCAATATACAACTGTTAAAAATTCAGCAGTTGAAATTTCAATTTTCTGCAATTTTCAATTATCTTCAGTTTCCAACAGTTAAAAATTCAAGAAAATAACGAATTTTGAAAGTTAATTGAATTTTTAACTGTCAAAAATTCAATTTCCAGGTTTCTTAAATTCCTAATAGTTGAAAATTCAAGAAAAACGAAATTGGTTGGAAATTCAATTTTCTTCAAAAATTCGCTTTTTTATTGAATTTTTAAATGTTCAAAATTGAATAAGATTGAAAATTGAATTTTCAACAATTGAATCTTCAAAAGTAGAATTCAACTGTTTAAAATTAAATTTTCTTTCAAAATTCGCATTTTCCCTAAATTTATTACTCTTGAAAATTAAAGAAAATTGAAAATTGAATTTTCAACAATTGAGAATTCAACTGTTTGAAATTCAATTTTCTTTAAAAATTCGCTTTTTTCATGAGTTTTTAAGTGCTGAAAATTGAACAAAATTGAAAATTGAATATTCAACAATTGAAAATTAAACGATTTAAAATTGAATTTTCTTTTAAAATTAGATTTTTTCTTGAGTCCTTCACTGTTGAAAATTGAAGAAAATTGAATTTTCAACAGTTGCATTTTCAACTGTTGAATTTTTAAAATTTGACTGTTTAACAGTTGACTCTTCAGCTGTTGAAAATAGAAGAAAATTGAATATTGAAAATTCAGGTGTTGAAAATTTTATTTTATTTTTAACAATTGAAAATTCAAGGAAAAAGGGAATTTTATATTGAAAGGAAGTGTTAAAAATGTTATTTATACTTTTATATTTAAAAATTTGATAAATAAACATTATAATTCGTAAAAAATTTTTTGGCAAAAAAGGACTATTTCATAAACGATTCGCCGTTTTATTTCTTGAATTTTCAACAGTTAATAATCGATTTTTTGTTGTTAAAGAATCATAATTTTAGTTGAATTTCATCTTTTTGGTTTGCAAATTCATCTCTTTTGATTAAAAATCTTATTATTTGGATGAAAATTAAACAATTTTGTTAAAAAGTCATCCTTTTTGATTGAAAATTAGTCTTTTTTGGTTGAGGATGCAAATATTTTGTTGAAAATTCGTCTTTTCAGGTTGAAAATTCATCTTTTTGATTGAAAATGAACTTTTCTTTGAAAATTCATATTTTCGGTTTGAAACTTCAACTGCTTTGTAGAAAATTCGTCCTTTCGGCTTGACACTTCAACAATTTGGTTAACATTGTTTTTCTTTCTTTACTGAAAAATCTTCCTTGGTTGAAATTTAAACTCTTTTGTTAGATTTCGTCTTTTTGGTTTGAAACTTCATGTGTTTTGGCAGAAATTTCTTCTACCTTTTTTGGCTGAAAATTCAACTGTTTGGTTGAAAATTAATCTGATTTGGTTGAGGATTCAACTATTTCTTACAAATTCATCTTTTTTGGTTGAATTCAACTATTTCTTATTCAAAATTAAAATCTATTTTGGCCGAAAATGCAACTACTTGCTTGAAAGTTGAACTACTTTGTCAAAAAATCATTTTTTTGGTTGAACATTAATCTTCCTTAGTTGAAACTTGAGCTATTTGTTTGCAAATTTATATAATTTTTTTAAATCGTCTTTTCTAGTAGAAATATGTTATATTACATAATTTTACATGAGAACTCAATAAATAAACTTGTCAGTAAAAGAAATTGTTATTCGACGTATTTAAAAATTCTAATAATTAGTGCGAAAACTGAATAAAAACAACGTCAAGCAGTATCAGATATCTGAGCAAAATTTTACAATTGTTAGAAGCAAATTAGTCAACAAAAGTGATTTTTACACTCTAAATTTGATTCAACCAAACAGGACTGATTGGCAGACACTTTTGACTGATTCAAACAATGCGGATTCGACGAATGATAATTTAGTCAAAAGTGACTTTAAATCAGTCATTTAAAATGATCTCATCTGTAATTTTTACTGATGAATCAGTCAGTTTGAATGATATAATCATTAACGTCCACTGACTCAATCATTAATTCTTTATGATGTAAACTATAACTTTCATTGACTAAATCAGTCATTTTAAATGGTCTGATTAGTAGCATTCACTAATTAAATCAGTCATTATCAGTGACTGATTGATTCAGTCAGCTATATTGACTGATTCATCTGTCAAAACGACTGCATCGTCAGTAGATATTTACACATACCTTGTAAGGATAAACGCCATTTCTCAACTGTTTGATCAAATTTTGTAAACAAATTCATAATTTCGACATTTTCAAATAGATTGGTTTCGTGTTTTTAACATAATCGATAATGCATATTTTGCTAATAGCTTTTTTGTGCGAATTCTTTGATGCTGAACAATGTTTGTTGATTGTTTGAAAAAAATTAGTAAACAAAAACAATTTTTCATGACGGGGTTAACAATGCCTCTGCTGTGATACTTGGTTTTCAAAAGATCATAGAAGAGGGACCTTTTTCAAACCATTTTTAGTCGATTTCATCAAAAACAATAAAGGCTGTCCATTAAAAAGCGACCAAATTAATGCATTCGTTTATTAAATTTGTAACAACCATTACAATTTTTAGTTTCTATTAAAATATAGTAACAAAGTGCTACTAAAAATAAATTAGTAATTGATTATTTTGAAAAAGCGAAATCTATCTGTTGAAAAATTGCGAAATAATGAATTTGTTTAATAGGTTTCTTTAAACAATTACTAATTATGTTCTAATAACCAAGTATCATAGCAAGATGCATTTTCAACCTGCAGTTTATTTTGTAAAAACACGATTTCTGCTCGGAGAAAAATGACCGTATTATGTATTTGTTTACTAATTGTGTTTAAAAATTAAAAATTATTGTCGGGGAGGAGGAGAATTTCGAATTGTTACCGCAAAAAAATTAATTTTGCCCTGCGGCTTCGAAATTGGGTAGAATGGTATCTTGCTATTCTCTCTTTTTAACCCAATAGTCATTTTCTAATCTAGTCCTTTCGTCATCGCTAAGACCTTTAATATTCAAAATTCTCGAGTACGCTTGCTTTTTCTCGTTAATAGCCACGCGGATTTCATCATTCCACCAAGCATCTCCAGTAGCCCTCTAGATTTTCATTGACTAATTCTGTCTCCCAGTCTTTTCGATGATGACCTAAATATTTATTTAGCTTTTTACGATATTCCATTTGTACTTCTGGTTTCTGCGAATTCTCTGTTTTAACTCGCATCTTCTTCGATTTATTATTGTTTCTTCTTCTCCTCCATCCTTGACCTAGGTTCATTTTTGAAACTATGTGGTAGAGATCCATTCAACATTCAGAACTTCTCATAACCCTTGTATCTCTTACTGGCCCTCTCACTCTCTCACTCGCTACAACAAAGTTAATGATACTGTGGCTTTCGCCTCTGCACCTTTTTCTAAGCATAAGCTAATCAATTTTTCCCCGTTACCATTCGTTTTTGGGTTTCCGAAATGACCGAGTACCCTGTCGGTACCTTCGCGTTGCACACCAACCCAGCCATTCTTATCTTCGAGCAGGATGATTCTTTCGCCAGGATCACAAGTACCTAGAATATCGTTTAAATAATCGCAGGAGACAGAAAAAACAAAAGTTAAGATATGTTTTAGATAGATTTTTGAACGGTTGAAAAATGAACGGGGTTTTGGCGGAAGTTTCATCGAAGTTAAGAGAATAATTCTGACGTTATCTATCTACGCCACGCTGGAGTGAGCAAATTGGGGTAGAACGTGGAAACGGTAACGAAAAACACAATTAAAACATTGTTCTTGCTTATAAGTCTCCTCTATAATAGATTAGACAACCTGTAAACGCTCTACAACTTGTTTTACACCACATACAAAAAAGCAACTGATAGCTGGGAATCTCCATTTTGCTCCAGTTTAATGAACTCAAATGACGGAAGATAGAGCTTTTATTTTTTGCAGGGAATTGAAATTTAGATTCTTTTCAAAGGATGAAAGTACCAATTTTAAGAGCTTCAAAGCCTAGTAATTGTTTAATCTTTTATTTCTAAAAAAAAATGAAAAAATCCTTTCTGAATTGGATGCTTTCAAATTGTGGAAAATTTAAATTAAAACTCTGTTTATTGATTATAAATTATAATTTTCTTTCGAAATATAAATGTTTTAAACTTTTCAGTCTTACAACTTTCAATCTGTTATCTTGCTTGCTATCTTGTTAAATTTTGCAGACTGACAGATTTGAATTTAAACTGCAATTATTGAAAATCTAGATTTTTTGATTTCTGCTAAATTCAATTTGTTTCCAGTTGAGAAAATTGTAGTTTTTAAGATTTGAAATTCAGGTCGTTTTTGGAAGAATTTTTAAAAAAGGTAAAAAGAAACAAAAAGACCATAATTTTTTATATTTGTGCTATCCACCTCAATCAAAAACGTATATAATTAGTAGTTTCATCCTCGCTGAACAGAAATTTCAATTGTAGATGAAATTCCTTCATTTCTTCAATTGCTATAAACAATTTAACTGATAAGGCTGGCACTAGCTTTCTTACCGGGGGTTAAGTGTATTATTGATATTATTGTATTATGAAAAGATGCACTCCCCTGGCATTTTTGAATATGAACTATTTTTTATTAAAAATTTCGATTTCTTTGGAAATCTAAATATTTTGAAATTTTCATTCTGACAAGTTCAAATCTGTAATAATCTCACAGACTAGAAGATTTTTTGAATTTGAACTGCAACTTGTGAAAAACCTAGAACTTTTTTGTTTTTTGCTAAATTAAATTTGTTTGCAATTGGGAAAATTTTACTTTTTTGTGAACTTGAATTAAGATCGTTTTTTACAGAGTCTTGAATTTTAAGAGTTTATAAACATGAAAGTTACAAATATGAAATAATTTTATCAGATGGTCCATGATTTTAGTTTTAAAAAGTTACAAGGGTCGATTAAAAAAAAAAATCATTTTGCGATTTGAGTTGAAAAAAACCAAAAGACAGTTATTTTTCATACATGTACTGTTCACCTCATTCAATGATATTAAAAAAAAACATATATCATTAGTAAATTTATTCTCGCTGAACAAAAACTGTCATTGCAGATGAAATTCCTTCATTTTTTTGATTGTTATAAGCAATTTAATAAATAAAAGTGGAACCTGATTTATTTTCGGCGTTTGAGTATAATTTTGATACAGATTTGGTTTTGAAATAACATAAAAATGATGCTTATATAGAACCGACACTAAACAATATAAATCGTCAACTTAAAATATATATATATAAATACACTTCTTTCGTATTTTTGAATATAAAAAAATTTTTTTGTGTACTGAATCACTTTTCCTCATATCGAGAATAATATTTTTTAACAATATTCTCCTCTTTAGATACGAATAAATGCTTTCTGATTCTATCATTTTATTTTTGCTTATAACACTCATTGTCACTTTGGAAGGTTCTACCGATAACAAATCTAGCTATTACTAGATCCAGATCCATTACCATAGCATATACTCCATTTTTAATACTGTATCATCTGCACTGACTTAATAATTCTACAAAAGAATTTCTTAAAAGAGAATATTTCTGATAGTATTCTAACCAGCAGCTTTATAATTCTTGATATATAAATTATTAAAATATTTAACGAAAATAAAGTTATTTGAATAAATTAAGTAGAGAGATCTAATCATCTTTCAATAATGATAATATAATCAGGAATTTACTATTCAAAAATCTCTAGTTTCAAATTTCCGTCAGATTTGAGTTTTATCTTATAAATGTAAGAAAGACGATTTTTGAAATTATTATCAGTATGGAATGTTCAAGGAGTTGTTTTTAATTTTATTCCTTTACTTCTGCGTAATCAGGCAGAGGTCGTTCAATTATTACGTATAAGCATTTTTCAGAACATTTTTACCTTTTCACAATAACCTTCCCCCCCCCCCCCCACAAAAAAGATTCCTCAGGAATACCATATTTGAATGGCCCCATAGCGGTTGGTATAAATGCTGTCCAAAAATGTATAAATTATCATTTACCTTTCACGAAATTATTCAAAATCAGCTCTTAATAAATTTTAAGTTCTTTTATATCAGTATCTTTATACAAAAAAAATGAAGATCGCAATTGATATTCTGCTCCTTATATTCGTTCTTTCCCTTAATCTCAAATGTAAGTATATTAATAATTCTTTAACGCTTTAAACTTTAAATTGTTTTTTTTAACTTGGCTTTAGGACCCAGAAATTTATAAACACTCGTAAACAATATTGCTTATAAACAATTCTTCGACACTAGAATTTCTTGACAAACAGAATCATTCTGAATTGTGGGTGTACGATTATGTTATAGAAACACAATGTTATCTATTGAAACATGACCGCACTGACAATGTTTTTTAACATTGTTCATAAATGTTGGTACATGCCTGAATCGAGCCATTTTTATAAAAAAAATTGGTTAAAATAATAAGCAGTTCTTGCCAGATAATGAGGTATCATAACAGAGAGACATTTTTTAACCATTTTTAGTCGATTTCATAAGAAACAATAATGTGTTTTCATTAAAAAACGGCCTTACAGTATACTTGTTTATTAAATTTGTTTGAAAAATTATAGATTGATATTTAACAGCCAATTATCATCGTTAAGACTCATTGGTTATACATTTTTAATTGATTACACAGCTCCACAAAAAAAAAGATGTCAGCCTCAGAAACCAGAATAGGCCTACCGTACGTTCTTCAGGTTGCTGAATCCGAATCCGAAGCCGGTTTGGGTCCATCACGTCACATTTCGTCTTTAACCTCAAAAAACTTGGAAAATCGCTGATTTCAGGTGAAACATGATTTTCGTGTATGAAAAGTGGTCATATTCTACGTTTCGAGGTCGCTGAGTACGAATTCGGAGTCGTTGTGGTTCTATGACGTCACACTTCGTCCCTAACCTCAAAAAAAAGGGGCAAATTTATAATTTTATTTGAAACATGCATTTTTTCAATGCAAGTAGGTCATATCCTATGTTTTCGACGTCGCTGAGTACGAATCCGGAGTCGTTGTGGTTCTATGGTGTAACACTTCGTCTCTAACCTCAAAAAAAGCGTGGCGAATTGGTAATTTTATGCAAAACATGTATTCTTTCAATGTAAAGTGGCTGCATCCTATGTTTTCTAGGTTCCTGAGTCCGAATTCACAGCAAGTTCCCTTCAATTCACGCCCTTCTAGAGTATCGCACTCTTTTCTCTTCGAAAGATCGACGTAATGGATTCCGCTTCCTTTTAACTCTTTTCTGTGTATGTTCTCTCTTCAATGTCCAACGAAAGTCTGCCATTATATTTATATCCCACCTCCCTTGGTAGCGACGTTCCATCTCCTTAATAACTTGATGGAATCTTTCTCCATGCTCTTCACTGCAATCACCCAAATTCATTGGAAAATTCTCAATATGGGAATCTAATACATGTAACTTTAAGCTCATATTACATCCCATTTTACCGAAATTCTGTGTCATATTTCTCACAATTCTTTTCTTATTATGACTCTTGTGGTTTAATAAAAAGTTTTTGAAAACTTTTTTGAGGCTTAACCAAGCCGCTTTTTGCACTTTGTTCATAGTTGTGACGAAATTCTGATCCTTAAACATTTTCCGGATTTGAGGTCCATCGAATACTCCTGCTTTTAGTTTTGCATCTGATAGTTCTGGGAATTGTCCTTGAAGATATATAAAACAGATATCTTCTTCTTCTAATGCTGACACAATTGCTTCACGATGCCCAGTTTTATATGCAGAGGTGGCAGTGAAACTCTCGCCGGATCAACTAGTGAGAGGTTGATGATGTTCTCTGATCCTGGATCAAAAGTTTCTCTGGCTGGCCAATCAATATTTTTATAATGATTAGGTCGGTCTCTACTATTCCATAAGCATAGGAAATATGGATGTTTAACGTTACCTGATTGCTGACACAGAATTATTCTCAATATTTTGAAATCTCCACAAATCCGCCAATTGTGTTCTGAATATTTCAATTTTTTCAATACCATCTTGATATTTTCGTATTTCTCTTTCAACGTAGTTGAATATGCTACCGGTATGGGAGCAAAAACATTCGTATTGTGAAGCAAAACAGTTTTCAAACATCTCTAACAGGAATCTATGAATAGTCTTCATTCGATGGCTCTGTAAATCCCTGGTTCCAATTCATCCATCAATCCATTTATATCGTGACAGTAAAGTAATAAAGGCTTTTTTTCTTTTGTGAAATATTTCCTGAAATCTCTTTCTCTATTCCTATAGTCAGTTGCTTTTACATTCTTTTCCACCAAGTTTTTCTTTTTGTGTATAAAAACCAAGAATTCACTTGTTTCTTTGGATAGTCCTAAAGCTCTGATGAGATCGTTCAATTCTTCTTTTGAAAAAAGTTGTGGTTTCTCTTCCTTACTTCCTACATTTTCGTCGTCAATGTCAGATTTATTGAGGCATTCTTCTTTGCTAGCGTCTTCTTGAATCTCTAAACTTTGCGGGGAGGAAATACATCCGATTCCTTCAATACCTTGCTCATCTATATTGCACATCTTGATGGGTCTTATTACTGTCGGAACATCGAGGTGAGCAATGCTTCTTCTGTTCTTTTTTTAATTTAGTTACATCGTTCTTGCAGAAATAGCAATCCTCTTCACAAGTGGGTTCTGCCCATTAAGTTGGATTTTTAATTTTAGATCTTCAATATTTTTACTTTTATGTCAACGAGTCAGTTATGATCTACAATAATCGAATATTTTATGTGGCACCCATTCTTTATCCTGATTAGCAATTGTGAGATCATAACAATCTTCGTAAATCGTTCTGATC
>JAUMHM010084005.1:0-12787 GCA_032362435.1 Melikaiella ostensackeni | reverse complement strand
ATTCATCGCCTGAAACGTTTCCGAGAACATGCCTTTCGTCAGTAGAAGCGTCAATCCTATCCGATGCTACATTTTTATTTGTATCATTCATTGTTAAAAGTATACACTAACTTCAACTTCATGCGAGAAACTCATTCCACAAGTATAAAATCTTGTCTACATTGAGCAGCTGAATCGCTGAAAGGTGAAGTGTCCATTCATAAAGTCAGTCCCACCAAACTTCGGTCATGCAAAGGAAAGTATGAAAACCAAGCCAAAACCAAAGGAGTTATGATCGGCTTGTGTTGTATACTGAGGAGGGCTCCAGTCTCCTGCAGTTTGGTCTCCAAGATGAGAAAAGAACATTCAATGCACATGTGACAAGAGTACTCAACGGTGAATCAAAAATGAACAAGCTCATAAACCTCCCTAAATTCTCCTTTCAGAAGGTCAATTAGTAAAACTCTTATAAATGACCAAAGCGTTCTACAATGTTTAAAAGTTTTCAAAAATTTTCTCAATACTCTGTATACATTTCCAAAAGTTTCTATAACTTTCCATATATTTGCGCAAGGTTCCGCTCATTTAAAAAATTCTTCAAAGTCCCTGAGTTTCCATCAATTTTTAAAAGTTTTGGATTTTTCTTTTAATTCCTTTTTTACATTTCGATTAAAACCGACCTTGACAACGATTTGTGTTAGACTGTTTAGTCCAAGATACTTGTGGTGTAATATGGCACTTTCAAGATGTTCGCTTTCGCCTTCCTATCAAGAATTTTAAAAATCGTCGCGTCAATTTGAAAAGCCTCTTCTCTCCAAAAACTGAAGCATTTGGGAAATATGTGTTTACCAAAAAATTGAATAGTACAAAAAAGTACTCATCGTGAATTTTGTGGTCATTTCAGTAGTCATGGAATCTTTCGATTGCGCAACACTTGTTCCTTCGCTTTGAAACAAGACTTCACGAACTAATTACACTCTCAAAAACGAACTACAACTGGAAAATGTGGGAAAAACACTATAAATATTTTAGTGCCTTTCCTACATTTTCATGGATGGAAATAGTAAATACAAAAAGAAATATTGAAGTTACCTGTTTCCTTAATTTTCTTGATATGTAAGGTTAAACTCGTCATCAAACAATAGTGAATAGTGCCTCTGTAATAAACCATTATTTAAGTCAGAGGTGGATAGTGCGTGCAAAGATACGTTTTTCACAATGTAAGGATGTAAATTCTACATTGTGTCACTAAATATCGGAGACAACACTCGAAAAAGCCAGATTTTTAATTCAGTATTGCAAATTTGTAAATTTTAATCACTAATTGTTATGAAAGTTGAAAGTAGAGTTAATAGGTAAACAATTTTCAATGTTTCTTTTCGAATTTGTAGAATGGTGATTGCCCGAAATGTAGCATTGTTCAATTTCGATTTTTTGTTTGTTTTTATACATTTGTTTTGAGGATCTTGAATTAAAAATTTTTCTGTTAGAAGACTTTGAAATAAATATTGTAAAGATTTGATGGTTTTTAGTTTGGAATGGCGCAATTCTGATTCTGGGCTTTTGATTTGGAGATTTTATAAACTTACAGTACATAATTTTGAACGCGCTTACATTAATAACATTAAAAATATAGAAATTCAACATCTTTCAATTTCAAAGATCCCGAGTGGCCACCCTGAGATCTGTTGTAATCGAAAATTTTCGCTGTTAAACACTTATAAAGTATGCCAAAACACAATCCAATTCTATAAGTCTTTCAAGAATTATCCAGTAAACAGGCGACAACTGACAGAATGTCACCAACGTAAAACCTGTTTTTTTTCGGATTCAGGGGGTCTCGAAACATAAAAATTTAATGAGATCCGTGAAGGTCAATTTTCACATAAAAGCAATACCTTCTCATTGAGATAAGAATGTAAAAAACAAATTATGCCTCCGACCAAGAAATGTTCAGAGAAAACTTTACAGGTATTCGTAATAGCAACAGTATTTATATCTAAATTTTTTTTCGTATCTCGTGTTATTTGGCTAAAAATTTTTTATTTTGATTCTTTGGGGAAATTCAAAAAGTTGTTGACGACGACCTTGTAGGGCTTTCAAAAAGCAACTTTTTTCCCCTCCTGATTTTTTTTCATATCGTGCATTACTTGGCTTGAAATTTTCGATTTCGTTTCTTTTGTTGAATTTTGAAAATGCTATAACTCTCCCAATTTTTTTTTTCTGTTAGAAAAAGTCATGAAGGTAAATTGTTTGCCATTTTGGGTACTACAATCAGTCGTCCATATAATTTTCAAATCTCGAAAAAAAAAAAATCTTATAAATTTTGAAAATGCTCTAACTTTTTGAATTCTTATCCAGAATGGTTGGCTTACGAACTTGACCTTAAGTTTTCGACAGTAAGAAAGTGTACCAAGGGCCAATCCAACTGTTTTTTGGGTTAAGGGGGTCTAAAAACGTAGACATTCAACAAAAACGGGCAAGGAGGGGGGTTCAAATTTTATACAAATCTAATACTTTTTCTGATGAGAATGTAAAAAATATAGGCTAAAAGAAAGACGTTAGACGTCATTTTCTAGGCACGTGTATCATTGATATTATTTCACCTTGAGAAACTCAGCCGATTTAACGTATGACGCAATAGTACATAGATTAAAATTCCATAAAATTTGTCGTCAGCACAGTTTTATTGTATAGGTACGCAAACTTTGTAAGCCTTTTCTTCTACAGTTTCGAAACTCACCACGTTTATCGTAAATTTATAGCTTATGATTAACATTTTTTTTAGGACTGATAAGAGGCGAGCACAATTCGCTATTAATTGAGAAAAAAAAAGTTTCATGATGCCTTTCTAGAATTTAAAAATTCAAACAAATTCTGACTTAAAATTTTTTTTTGTTCTTTAGAGTTTAATTTCAGAACTTCCATCGTCAAGTCTCTTAGTTTTCTTCAGTATATTTTCAAATTGAAGAATACTGTTCTTAATACTTAGACAATTTTTAATTGATAGCGTTCGAAGCTGAACAATTTGGATGTCGTAATTCGTCAATTATAATTCAGAGATTTAAGACTCCACAAATCATAGATGTAAGTTTCTTAACAATAATCAATTTCTGATTGAAGATCCTGAGAATACAAATATTTAAAACTTGAAAATTTTTCACTGTGAAAAGCTTCAAGAAAGAAAAATTCTGTTCTTACTCTGGAGGTTTTAGAATTTTTCGTTGAAACAGAAGTCTATTAGAAGATCCCCCTGATACCGACTTTCATAAAAATTCGGAACTTTATTCACTTGGTCTCAATCTTGGATCCAAATTTTGATCTCAAATTTGTTTATCAACAACCCAAAAACTTTACTACCGAATCTCATAAAAATTTTGTTCATATAATGGAGAAATTAAAGTTTTGAATTTGCGGGTAGCTAGAAACTGCCCGAGTTTTTCAAACTATTCGAATACTTGAAACTTTAAAAAACTCGAAATCGTTCGACGACTCGAATGTTCAGGTCAATTGAAAACTCGATTCTATTGGAAGTTTCAACCTTTTTGCACACCACTCATAACGATTTTTCAGGCATTAGTCCTCTTCAATGTGACCATTCAACAACGAAAAAATACTTAACCAATTTTTAGGAAATTTCATCAAAAATGTAAAAGAATGATATCAGTCAGAGGGGTTAATTATTACTCCTGCAATCTGGTGTACACTCTCTGTGCAATCTCAAACAAACCCGTGCAATCTCGTGTAACTCTATACGATCTTTTACAAACCCTTATAATCCGTCCTTAAAAAAAAAATATTACAGGAAATTGAGAACAGCTTCATAATGACTTTCTCATGTTTTTTTTATATTTTTTATTATTATACCATTAAGCCAAATACCTTTTGGTGTAAGCTTAACTCATTCAGTTCTGGTCTCGTTTTACTGCTGGGAATTAAGGTCTTTGTGTGATAAATTTGGGTACGGAATGTTTAAGAGGAGAAGCAGTAGGTTTTAGATTAATCTCACAACGTCTCACAATTGTCCATTCTCTATCACACTCGCTTTACTACCATTGTATATTGCTTTGATTGCTTTTAGAAGCCAACCCTTCACTTCATATTCTTTCAGGACCTCCCAAAGTTTAGACCTATGATCCTATGATCTGTCTCAAGCTAAATATTTGATCCGCACATGACCTCCCTGGCATTAATCCACATTGAACTTCCCAGATCATTTTTTGTTTATTTCCATGACCTTCTCAATCAGTATCTTGGTAAATATTTTTCCACGGTACTTAGCAGGCTAATCGCTCTATAATTAGCACAGTCGCCTCCATCACTCTTTCCCTTGAAGATTGTAACGATAATCGTCTTGTTCCAATCATTTGGAGCTTTACCATGCATAGCACACATATTCATAAATTTGCTCAGCCACACAAACAAATATTCGCCACCGCTCTTAAACATTTCAGCGGTGATGCCATCCATCCCGTGTAAAAATATTTCGTCTTGATTTTGTCTCCAAAACGTTCCATTTTGTCTCCAAGACATTGAAGTCTGATTCCGTCTCATAAGCCAGACTTGCTAGACATCAAATTTTTGTCTTGGGTTTACGGTGATAGCTCTCAGTGGGGTGCATTCAGCAAGACGAACGGAACTTGTCTCAAGACATGAAGATTTCTGTTGTCTTGGCCAAAGGCCAATAAAAAAGAGAGCAGGTAATGTAGTCTGGCTCCGTCTCATAATCCAGACTTCCCAGACGTTTTGAACAAGCCTTGGATATGTCTCGATTGCCCAACATCAAGACGAAATCCAGGACGAAATATTTTTACACGGGTATCTGAATTTTTGGGTAGTTTTGAAAAGATGTCTGCAATTTTGCGAATGACACCACCTTTTCATCCTCTTTTAACAGCAGTGCCGTCTGATCCAACAACAAGAAGTTTTTTTCACCCTCCGCTAATTTCGTTTTCCCCAAAATCGAATTAACATTTACAAATGTCTTCTTCGCTTCCAGATTTTAGAAGAACATGACCTAAATACTAAGATCCGGGTTCTCCGACAAAAGAAATATGTTCCTCAATAAAATTTTTACGATAAAACTTCTTGTCGTCTTGAACATCAGATAGAGTTTTATCCTTCCGACGATCAAAGTACAGGCCTAGAGGTGGCGATTTCTTACGTGCTGCTTCTATCAGATCTTTTTGGACTGTGTTTCGTTCTCTTCTGATTTTGTTTTTATCTCTGATTAAGGAAGGTTCAAGAATATTTGCATCCTCGAATGCAGATGACATGATAAGTGTCGTAGCGCGAGAGCTGACACCAAATCTTTGGGATACGATAGAAGTTTCTTTAAGAAGAATTCGGAATTGATTAGAAGAGCTCATTTTTTATTTTTTGGGAGGAACATACTCTTCTTCTTTGTCACTAACTTCTAAATGAGCTTGTGATGAACGTTTTTTCAAGTCTAATACAGAGGAAGAACATGAAGCCTTAATATTATCGTCAAGACAATATTAAATTTTTTGCTTTACAAGTCTAAGATTGTCAGACTCACGTCTTCTTATACTTTTTTTCTGTTTTTCTGATTCAGGAACGTCTACTAAAGCAATGTTCCTCAATCTTGAACCCTTCTGATCAAAAAAAGCCTGCTCGATTATGGGTACTTTCTTATCTATTGGGCATCTGCAATTTTTGAAATCAGCACACTTCTTCTTGAATACTTTGTAAAAATATTTTTACACTGTGCATCATCTTGCATTGTATGCAGTAATATGTATGTATCTCATGCACTAATTTGTTGACGTTCATATTGAAAGATTAAACTAATAACCAATAATTCAACAACGTGATTGACTACAGCCTTCATTTTCTTAAGTGATTTGTAGCATTCTGTAATGCAGATTTGTAACTGGCGAAGGCCCACGAATGTCGAAAGCTACATCATGATTGACGGTCTGAAGGGTTCGGATTTTTTTTCAGGAAGTTCATTCTCTTTGGTTATCCCTCCATCTTCTTCTTTTTTACATTTATCTATGAAAATAGCCTTTTCTCCGTGTGAAATAGTAAACAGAATTGAATATGCTCCAAATTTGATACGATGCCCCTCTCCACTTGTACCGAAAGTCCTGAAATATTTCTCAATTTCGTCAATTTTTTCGGTGAAAAATTAACAGGTAACAATGTCACAGGTGTGACCAGAAAAGAGGTTACTAAATATTTTAATGACTGGTCTATGAAGCGTAATAAACATGTGAGTAGCTCCAACTTGATCTTCACTGTCTTCTCTCGGAAAATTTTGAAAATCATTGACTTCATAGCCGAGAATCACAAGTTTAGTATATGCAGTAAAATTCGCCAAGTGTCCCCGCCTAAAATTTTGTTATCGCTTATCTTATTCAAACTCCGCCAAATTGTAGTGCCAGTGGACCTCTTTAAATCCTGTAAAGGAGGCGCACCTAGTACACCAAGTTGTCAAGATACAGGAGCCAAAATTTTCGACGATTTCCCCCGGCCGCTAACATTCAATTGTACATAACTCCTGATACAGTTATCCAATTCAACTTTTTGTGAGGGTTTTAGGAAGTTCATTTAACGAGGTTCACAATAAAAATAATCACTATAGGATAAAAAAATTATTTTACCTCAATTTTTCACTTTTAAAGCGCAACTAGGCGTGTTATAGTGTCTCAATGGTGCTAATACTCGATAAAAATGATTTTTTTGTTAACTTGTAATGAACATTCCATTTTATTCTGACTTTTTGATAGTTTCAGAACAATTCAGATATCTCGGGCCCGCAAAACCAATAGATTTCATCTGAAGTTAAAACTTCCACCTAATTCGCATTTGTTGTATATCTCTAGTCATAGTAAATAAGTGAGAATTGAATTTTTCGACATTTGAAGCTAACACCATAAGTATCATTCACTTCGACAACGGTTGCCCTCGCTTCGCTAAATCGTAGATTTGTCGTATTCATACCTCATTTTAGGCTTGTTCAGTAATTGTGCTGGTCCTTTTTTTATACTTACATCAGCTGTAGTGGTTTGATTTTGTACAACACATAGAAAAATATTTCTTGGAACAGTACTTTGACACAATGAAAAGACAAAGGAGCTTTGGTCATTGTTGTTGTGATCCTTTCCGAAGGAATAATCATAAGCTCACATCTGACCTAAGACCAGTTTCTGTAAAACTTCGAGAAAAGTACCCTAGCATATCAACTGATTCGAAAGTATGTGGATCGTGCAGAAAAGAGATGTCTGAATTTTCCCTATTTTCTCCATTGTTGATTGAAGTAGATCCCATGGTTGAAGATGAAGATGCCCTTATTTTCAACAACAATGCATTCCTTTTTGAGAGCCACATATTATCTGAAAGAGAGAATGAGGGATTATTTGAAAGAGATTATCCTATAAATGATAAGAGTTTTCCTTCTTTGTCAATAACCAAATCTAAAAGATCAACAAATTATTGTAGCAATGAAGAGCATGAGTCGGTAATAGAGATTCTTCAACAAATCAAAGAAAAATTCAAAAACTCTTCGAGTAATTTGGAAAAAGTTTTACTTTTGACACTTGCACCAAAGGCTCGGAGTCGCAGGAGATTGCTTAAAGAATTCGGAGCCTCTGAGCACCAGACTCGAAAAGCGAAACAACTGGTAGCAGAAAACGGTATTTCAACATCTCCTAATCCAAAAAAAGGTAGAGCCAATAAGCCCATGAAACAGAGAGTTTGGTCAAAGATTTTTACCTCAATGACGAAAATAGTCGTATGATGCTCGGAAAGAAAGATTTCGTCTCAATTAAAAAAGATAATGGCTCCCGTGAGCACATTCAAACAAAGTTGATTCTGTGCAATCTTTTGTAGTTATACAGCAATTTCGAAAATCAGTACCCACAAATTGAAATCAGTTTTTCAAAATTCGGATGCTCTCAAAGATTTTTTCAAATTGGTTTATGCAGGTCACTCTATTGATAGGATAGAATATCAGCGTTGGCAACAAACTGATAGGAGCACATTACGTACTGAGATCACTGATGCAGAATATTTTGCAGAAGAACTTGTCAAGCGTCTATTTAAATTGGAGTCTCATTCTTTTATAGCTAAGCAGCGGTCTTCTTCCTTTAAATATCTGAAGAATAACTTGAAAGAAGGAGAATTTCTCATTCTATGCGATTTTGCTGAAAACTATACATTCGTAGCGCAAAATGCCGCACAGTTATTTCATTGGAACAATGATCGGGTTACGATCTTTACAAATGTCATCTATTACAAAGACTGCAGTGGATTAAAACATCGCAATCTAGCTCTTTTATCTGACAACCTAAATCACGACACAATATCTGTTTACGAATTTCAGAAAGATATAACCAAATACCTGAAAGAAAATTTCACAAACAAGAAAAATGATTCACTTTACTGATGGTGCAGCACTTTATTTTTAACACAAGTGCAATTTCGCAAATCTGCTGCATGATAAAGCAGACTTCGGTATTCAGGCGGAATGGTACTTTCACGCGAATGCACATGGAAAAGGACCATGTGATGGAAATGGGGGCAATTTGAAAAGACTCGCCGCACGTGCCAGTCTATAGGCGTCGTCTCAGAATCAGATTTTGACTGCTGATGCCTAATATCAATGGGCTAAGAAAAACTTGCCTGAAACGGTAATATTTTTCATCTCCAAAGAAAATCATGCCGCCACTGCTGAAAACATTAAAACTCGATTCGATTCTGCAAAAACTGTGACGGGCACAGAGAAATATCATTATTTTGTGCCCTTTTCAGAATCGACTCAGATTTCGAAGAAGTATTCGTCATGTCCAAAGTATGACATTTTTCCGAAGAGAAAGATCGCAAAAGGATCGCGAAGAAAAGAGCAAAGTGAACGTTAAATTGTATGAAGAATCATTTTTGAGTAACACTGTGAGAGGCAAGGGGACTCACAACAAAAAGGACCCCAAAACGGGAGAGGCAAAGGAACTCTTCAGAAACCATCTCGAAATGTAACAGGCGAGAAGAACCGTCCATAAAAAGCGTTTCTTATTTTATTATTGTCTACTGTTTCCCTACAATGGAACCGTATTGAAAATATAATTTAGAAAATTTCTAAACCATTTCTCGGCTACATAAAAGTAAGAATGAAATGAAATATTTGTTACACGTAAACAGAAAAATCATTTTTATCGGGTATTAGAACCACTGAGACACTATAGCACGCCTAGTTGCGCTGTGGCTAGTTGGAGCGAGGCACCGGGCTCGTCCGATCTCATGTAGCTCCACCAATACTTTCCATTCTATATTCGTTTTGGGATGTTTTTCACGATAAAAAATCAAGCTTCATTTCTATCCTCATTAAAAAAAATAAAAAATTCCGCATTTGGAGAAAAATTCAAAAGCGCTTTTAAAAATGAAAAATCAAGGTGAAATAACTTTTTTATTCTATAGTGATTACTTTAATTGTAAACCTTGTTAAATAACCTTTCGAAGACCCAGATGAAAAAGTTTAATTGGATGATTGTATCAGGAGTTATGTACAATTGAAAGTTAGCGGTTCGTTGTGAATCATCAAAAATTCGGGCCCCTGTATCTTGACATCTCGTTGAACTAAGTGCGCCCCCTTTACAGAATTTAAAGAAGTCCACTAGCACTACAATATGGCAGGGTTTGAATAAGATAGGAGGCAACAAAACTTTAGACGGGGACACTTGGCAAATTTTACCCCATTGAAACTGGGAGGGCAACAACTGAAAATCTCTAAACGAACTAAATACCTAGGAGTCATCCTAGATAAGAAGCTGGTATGAAATGAGCACCTGGAAAACAAGTGCAAAAAGCTCACAGCGACCCTTTGGCTTTGTAGGAGGGCCATAGGGAAAAACTGAGGCCTGAAACCGGAGACACTGATGTGGATTCATACAGCGATCCTACGACCCAGGGTAGCCTATGCGGCGGTGGTCTGGTGGAGCAGGGCCGAACTATCAACTGTGAAATCTCGACTGGGAAGAATCAGAGGACTGATTCAAAGAGGCGTCACTGGTGTCTCGAAGTCGACATCCACGGTGGCAACGGGGACGGCCTGGAAAATGAATACGGAAAACGGCGGAAGGATTTCGACAGAATTGCGGAACCCAACCGATATTTTGCGAATGAGCCGACCTTAAGCATGCTTAGGGACAAAACGCCTACTCGCTACCTCTTCGACAAGAAGTATCGAGTGAGCCTATCCACGAGAGGGGAATAGGTTAACGGCGAGGCATACCTGCCTTGTGATGGAGACAACTGGTTCACAGATGGTGCCAAGAACAAGGAGACAGCAGAAGCCAGTATCTATCGCAGGAGGAGTGGAATGGGATTCACAATCCCGATGGGGTCCTACGCTATAGTCCTACAAAGTGAGATCATGGCCATGCTCCAGTGTGCCTATAGAGCACAGGAGTATGGTAATAGAAGAAATATTCGCATTTGCTCCGATAACAGGGCTGCTATAATGGCTCTTAATGGAACAACTACTACGTCGCTACTAGTATGGGAGTGCTTTGAGGCACTGAACAATCTAGAAACGGAAAACCGAGTAACTCTACTTTGGATCCCTGGACACAGTGGTGTTAAAGGCAATGAGATCTCGGACAGGCTAGCAAAACTAGAAGTAAGGGAAGAATTCACTGGTCCCGAACCAGTCGTAGGCACTTCCAGTAGGTTGGTCACTGGCGAAATCAACAGTTGGCTGACCGAGGAACACCAGAAGGAGTGGAATAAGGCCACGGTTAACAGACAGGCTAGAGCACGCATGGATATAAATTTAAACTTTAAACGCGCCGCGGAAATACGCAAGTTTAGTAGAAACGAAGTCAAGGTCTTAACAGAAGTGTTTATAGAGCGTGGACATCTCGGCTATCATAGACACAAGATAGGGCTCGTAGATAGCCCTCTATGTCGCCTGTGCGGAAAGGGTGATGAGACATCTATTCATATCCTTTGCAACTGCCCCGCAATCGCTGAAAAGCGTCTAGCACTCACGGGCAGTAACTGCGTCAGTGAGTCAGACATATCGGCCAGAGGCGTGGCTACGGTCCTCTCCGTATGGACAGGGCTTTGGGGTCACGCATAGGCTCACAAGGGGACGCAACAGGATTACCAAGCGTCAGTATATATAACTCTATTATACAGGGTGACTTAAAATCAGTAGAACAAAAAATTGGAAGTTCCCTTTGGGTCATTTAGAGCAACTTTTTCCTCTTCCATTTTGTAAATTCTGAAATTAAGCAAAGATAAAAAACTATAAACTCTTATGAAAAAATCAAGGCCCCTGTTATTATCGCCTTGATTTTTTCATGAGGGTTTATAATTTTTTATCTTTGCTAAATCTAAGAATTTGCAAAAATGGAAGAGGAAAAAGTTGCTCTAAATAACCTTATAAATCTTCAATTTTTTTTCTACTGAGTTTCGACCACCTTGTATATAAATACTCTAATAATTAAAAAGCTTGCATTCTATAATTTTTTTTCAGACACGGAAAAGTGATAGCTCACGCAATTGAGCACTTTAAAAAATTCAATTTAGACGGTCTCTTTATCTTCACCAACGCACCAGGTCGGAGCGCATTTAATAGGGTTGAACGAAGAATGGCTCCACTAAGTAGAGAACTGTCTGGTGTAATTTTGCCTCACGAAAAATTTGGTACACATCTGGACGATAATGGCCAAACTATTGACATTGAGCTTGAGAAAAGAAATTTTGAATTCGTTGGAGAAGTCTTGAGCCAAATATGGAATAATCTGAAAATAGACGGATATAACGTGTATTCTGAATACATATCTCCGGTAGAATCTCCAGCAGAATCGCCAGAACTTCCCAGTGCAGAATGGTACTGTAAGCATGTCTCCTCCTTTTCCATTGCTGCGAGATCAATCTGATCTTATGATCTCGTCGCCTGAAGATGAAAGGGCAATCGAATTTGCTAGTCTCCTGCAAGGCCAAACTTTAGATTTAAAGCCAAGTCACGATGGATATGTGATCATGCCATACGACTTTTATTGCCCATTAGTCCAGACTAACCTCCTGAGCAGGACATGCAAATTATGTGGGTACTACTGTGTTTAAAAAAAAAACTGCTAAATGGCACAGAAAGATTTTGCATCCTTACGGAGTAACTCAAACATCCAGGATTCGACCAGTATGCATGGTAGCGCAAAGAAAGCGTGAGATGCTTTGTTCTTTAAAAGCTTCTTCTGGCGAGAAAGCAGAGTGGATAGATGTCGAAAGCATCGATGAACCGTTAATCAAAGATTTGAAAATATTACACTCATCCGATGATATTTCGATTCCAGTGATCTCTTCTTATGAAAATTGGTTGCAAAATCCATGGATCCAGGATAATCAGTATGAATAGATTAATGGAATGTTGCCTGATTAAAGAAATTCTGTTTAGAGATTCTATTTAAATAAATTTGTTATGTCGTTCCTACTCATTTTGTTTTGTATTCCATATTCCTTACATTTCCTTTTTCTTTATTTAGTACCTACTTGAAAATTTCATGACATTTCTAATACATCGATAGGCTACTAATTAAATTCTTCGCATTTCTTTTTCTACTATTTCCAAAACCACGCTCGGTAGTGGTGAGCTGAGAGGTCCACGCTCGGTAAGGGAGAGTTGAGAGGCCCACGCCCGGCAGAGGCGAGTTGAAAGGTCCACGCTCGGTAGGGGAAACTTGAGAGGTCCACGCTCGGTAGTGGCGAGTTGAGAGGTCCACGCTCGGTAAGGGAGAGTTGAGAGGCCCACGCCCGGCAGAGGCGAGTTGAAAGGTCCACGCTCGGT
>JAUMHM010084004.1:0-12788 GCA_032362435.1 Melikaiella ostensackeni | reverse complement strand
AAAAAAAGTTCTATGGTTCAAAAAAAAAATTTGGTACAAAGAAAAAAAGAGGTCGGTAATATAGGAATTTGACTGTGCCACATGCCCTTAAGAATCAAAAAAGCCTTTAAAACTACCCTTCGTTCTTTCATAATAAAAGAGGGGCTGGTCACATTCTGGATACTTTTGAAGATACTCTTTATAATAGGGTGGCCCGAAAAATCGCATTTTATCATTTTCAACCAGCTGGTTCACCAAATTGTTCTGACAGGCAAAAAATGTATAAGTATTTTTCATTTTCAAAACAACTTTTTTTTACATGGAGGGTAGCGAGTAACCGGGAAACCGGCGAAAGTCAGGAAATTTGAAAAGTCTGGAAAAGTCAGGGAATATGAAAAAAATACGAAGACTCAAAACTGAGATGAAATTCGTGAAACAAAGTCATTTTTTTGCACCGAGTTCATATCTTTGTTATAATTGGGTTCAACGAAGGTTAAGGTTACTTAACGAAGGTATGAACTCGATGCGAAAAAAATTACTTAGTTTCACGAATTTCATACCAATGAAAAGGTACGTCGTAGAGTCAGATAAGAAAGAAAGAGACAAAAATAGTCAGGGAATTTCGTCTATCGGTTAGAGAAATGTCAGGGAAAATTCAGGGAATTTTGAAATCCGTTTTCGCTCGTCACCTTGTTTTAGTACTCGCTCAATGAATTTGTTTGTGTCACGGACTTTAACATGTAAAATATATCCTATTTTTACATCTTCGATTTTGGTCAGGAAATTATAAGTCAATTTATTTAACCTTTTATATGGTTGTTCTTTCGTCAGTGAATGTTGCATTTAGTATCAAATGGTTATATCTCAAGAATATTATGCAAACATTTGAGGCATATAAAAAGTTGCATAAGATTGCAATATTTGAATGCTTGTTACGAGCGCGTCTGGGGCGCGCGATGCGATTGTCGCGCTTCGCGCTCGATGTTATATGTTCTTCAAGTGCAAATTACGCAATTCGTTTTTAATTTGAAATGAGAAAGAAAAGTTATTTACTTAAGGCTCTATCGCCCTTAAGGAATACATTCTCATCATAATATTCGCGCTTTGCGCTCGATTTTCTGAGCTCACCGTAGAATATATACAAATAAATACTTAAAAAGACGATTAAAAATTATCTTGATTTACGATTGGTCCTATAAAGAAATGTTCAACCGCAATTTTATTTGACCTTTCAAAAGCACAAACTCTACTTTTTTGACTATTTTTTTCGTATCTCGCGTCGTTTGGCTCTGAAATAAAAATATAAATATTCCAATACTAGTTTCTATACTCAAAATACAAACTATGCCTCACACTAGAAAATTTTTAGGGGCAAGTTTACAGGTTTTCGTAAGAGCAACAATTTTGATATCTTAACTTTCTTTCGTGTTCCGCGTTATTTGGCTTAAAATTAAAATTTTCGATTTTCCAAAAAAATTCAAAAAGTTGTTATAACAATCTTGTAGGAGTTTTAAAAGGGAATGTTTTTATTCTCCTGACTCTTTTTCATATCGTGCATTGTTTGGCTTCAAATTTTTATTTTCGTTCCTGTTTTTTTTTAATTTTGTAGATGCTATTACTCTCACAATTTTCTTTATAGCAAAAAAAGTTATGTGGATAAATTGTTCAACTTGCTGAATACTATAAATATCCGTACATAGAATTTGTGAATTTGAAAAAAATGTCTTAAAAATTTTAAAAATGCTCTAACTTTCTGAATTTTTGTCCAAAATGGCTGGCTAACGAACTTGACCTTCATTCTAGAACACTAAAAGCATGGATCTTTTCTCGGTGTGGCCATTGCGGAAAATGTGTAACCAAGAGTTAGAACTCGGAACATAACTATTTTGATAAGCGATAACAATTTTCCATTTTAACAATGCCTCAAGTTAATAACAAGATCAAAAAGTTTTAGAAGATTAGAGGTTATTACGTATTTCGCGGGTAATGAACGTATTTCAGAAGAAGGCACGACATAAACGTTCATTCATACATTCAGTTGGTTAGCCTGAATTGTCCACAAGGGCACACATTTTTTCAGTTTTAGGTTATGTACGCTTTGTTGTCATTGTAAATTTCGTGACTGTCTAATGGAACCAGCAAAAGGTATCGAAATAATTTTTATTTTAATACATTTGATCTAACCATTTTCTGCGTAACCTCCGTTACCGAAAGACCATAAAAGTTTCTGTATTTTAAGAAAAAAACACGCAAATGACCCGAAACTGTTTATGTAAAGTTAACTTTGTCCAACAAATCATTGAATTTTTTGAAAATTTTATCATAGGAGCGAATTGATATTTAGCGGTAACGGATGTTACGTGTGGTCATGCAAAAAATCAGAGTATCATTAAAACTTACAAAGTTCAGTACGTGTCCAGGAAATACTTTACTTTATCTTTCATGTAATATTTCTCTTAAAGAGTGGTCGGCTCTGTATTTGAAGGGTGAATTAGGGGTGACTTTGATTAACACCGTAAACTTGCGCACTACGTTGAAAATGTTTGAAACTAAATTTTCAAGTCGGCAATTTTAAAATACTTTTGCTTAAAACTTTTTCAATATAGTTTACGTTACGTATTATTATTAAAATATATTTTTTTACAGAAATAATGTTTGTACTCACGACGTACCTATTATTGCCTAGAATTTTATGCAAAATTATCGTGTTCTATATGTAAAACAAAAATTTCATGTTTGATGATATTTTAGACCATGGCCCCAAAGTTAAAGAAAGATCTGATGGCACAATATCGACAGAGACTAAAAGACGATAAGAAAAAATATGAAGACGCTCCTAAACGAGATCAAAAACGTAAGCGAAATAAGTACCAAAAGAAAAAGATGTCACTTTACAAAGAAGAGATGGCAGAATGCAAGAAGAGAATGCAGAATACAAGGAGAGAAATCGCCAGAAGCAGCAACAGTTTCGCGATAAAAAAAAAACCGACAAAATTACACTCAGAACTTTGGAAAAACTCTCCAGAAATCGTTTCTCAAGGCTCATACAAGTGCCACAAACATTCGACAAGGCTCATCCGCTTATCCGGATAAGGACACAAATTCTGTCTCAAAAAGTCCAAGTAAACGTAATGCTATTGTTTGAGAAATTGTGAGAAGAATGATTACGGAAGCTGTTTTGTCGTACCTTGGAAATGAAGAATCGAAAAAACGTAGCTCTCGCAATAATGGGGTCGAAGAATTAGTAAGAAACTTTCATTGCAACGATTCAATCAACCGCCAAGCTCCTGACAAGCGCGACGTAATGTCGGTTTGGTTTGTTTGGTTTGGTTTGGTTGTCGACAAATACTGATTTGCAAACATTAATACCGGTGCAACAATGGAAAAACGTCGACGGATTTTTGCAAGTTTCTCAAGAAAATATTGCAATCGAAGACGTAAGCGCTCGTTTGAGTGAGGAAGTGCTGGATTTAAAAAAATACTGCTTCATGAAAAACGTGCAAAGCAATTATTTTGAAGCTTGCAAGAAGTCTGCAGATGTCGAAAATGTTATTATCCAAATTGATTTTTCGGAGAACTCGAATTTGAGTTTCCAAAACGAAATCCAAAGCGCATATTGAAAAAAAAACAAGTGACGATTTTCACTTGTTGCATTTGGTATATAAATGACGTCCAGTCTCTTGGCATAATAAGCGACGACCTGGATCATAAGAAGTACGCAGTTTAGATGTTTTTAAAAGTAATTGCTGCAAGAATAAAGCAAAAAAATCCTCAAGCTTCACATTTGAAAATTTTCCCAGATAATGCAGCTAGTCAGTTCAGGAACAAATTTATGATCTCCAACCTGTGCTTTCTCGACAATGACTTGGGTTTCTCCTTTGTCGAGTGGAACACACTCATTGCATCTCTCGGTAAAGGTGCTGTCGACGGCGTTGGTGCTTCAATAAAGAATACAATTTGGAACAGGGTGAAATCTATGAATTTGTAGTTGCATTTAGCCAAAGAGTATTACAACGCCGCTGAAGAAATTTGCAAAAAAACAATAATATTTTTTGCTTTCGAAGAGGATGTCGAAAAAAATGAACAATTTTTGGATTTGAGATTCAACAAAGCTCTGAAAATTGAGTACAAATCGTGCAAAAAGACGAAATTGAGACCAAATTCATTTCACGCGTTTTGGAAATTGGACGAGAGTCAAATTCTTGCTGCCGAAACATCCTCTTCCCACTTTCATGAATTAAAGTTTTTTCATAGTTTTATTAAGTTTCTTGAAAGCATAGTTTTGAAATGAAAACTTTAAATCAGATAAACATTTTTCGGAAAAACACTCTTATTTTGGCATGTTTGCAATATTTTCACGACATAAATTGTTAAAAATTCGTCGTGCTTATACTTCTATGCCAAATATACTATGCCCTTATTTGTAGAACCGGCTTTAGTAAGTAGAATACAACGCTTTCCTAAAAACAAGATAAAAGTTTTTTTGTAATATCGAATAATTTTCCCCGATGTATCATTCAAAATGTAAAAATATTTAGACGGTTAACAATGAAATAGAATATGTTTGACAGACAGATGACATTCTTGTCTAAAAAATTCATATTTATAACAATGCAAACCTCATAAGTTTATTCAAAAAAATCAACTCCCTGTTTTTTTACAAATCGTAGAACTTTTGAATCACAATTCGTCTGTGAAGAAATAAAGAACGTACGCGTAACCTCCGTTACCGTGTTAAATGGCCGATATCTCAAGAGCAATTTATTATTTTTCCATGAAATTTATACATAATGTGTAGCTACTTGGGTAAACATCTTATGCTAGTAGACAAAAAAATCGGATGATTTGTGTCTAAATTGAAGGCTGTTTTCGTGTACGACCGTAACCTCCGTTATGCAGGAATAGCCGTATACTGTCAGAAGTTCAGACTTCTCGATGTATGCAAGCAATCTTGCGCGGCTCACGAGTTCTTGTTTTAGTGGTTTTTAAAACAGTTGCCACATTAAAATTTTCTGAATGAGAAAAATTTTCGTTTTTACTTCTGTCTTGAAAATTCGAATGACAGCGTGGATTTGCTGCTTTCCATAAATCGTAATGAAATTCTTGAATCGTTCACTTAATAAATTTTCTTCCGCTTCATATTTTTCACTGCTGCAGAACTCTACATGAATACCCTTGAAGTTTGACTTAGGCCATTGAAACATTTCTCGAAGATTAGTGATTTGATTATCGTATGGATTTTGCCGGTTGGCTTTGGCAGCTGCCATTTGAACAATACCTCCTATTCCATCGCAAGATTCTTCAACATGGAAAGTTGCATGGAAGTTCCATTTGCCCGTACAAACAAAATCTTCTTCGTGGCGTGTGAAATGAACAAAATTCTTGCGATATTTGTATTGTCCTGCTGACCCATCTGTAAAGTATATTATTTCATTCACAAGAATTCTCGTTTCGCGTGAAAAGGCTATTCGTTTTCTCTGAAAGAGATGTACAGCAGTCGTGTTATGTTCTTTTATGTTTGATATAACATCGTAGCTGATGTGTTTCAATTCCTCTTCACGAGCACGATAGTAAACCACAAAAGTATAAATAGTTACTCGTCTTTCTGGCCAGTGATTTCCTTGTGGAAAATCTTGATAATCAATACAGTGATTTTCTGCAAAATCTAGAAGATTAGTTAATTTAGAAGATTGAGTCTTCATACAGCTACTCAAGAAATCCACAAAATCATCTACTGGTTTAACTACAGTTCCTAGATCAGATCGATCTGTGGTAAATCATTGAAAGATTGCAATTCAACTGAGCTGCCCAATGCTTGGGAGTTGCAAAGAATTAGATTTGACTAATTCTGCAATTTTTCCTTAAAAAAACATAAGTTTCGCATTTTGGTGGGAAACGCAAACGCAAACATTGTGGGTGCCACTTGTTTCAGCTAAGACACACTCCTTTGGTTTTAAGTTTGCAAACTTTGAGAATCAAACTTTTTCATTCGGATGTTGTGATCATTCATATGAAAATCTTTAACGCACATGACTGTTTCATTCGTTAAAGTTTTTCCTGCTTTTTGACCAGGAGAAGACAAAACCCTTCCACTTTTATCAATTGCTTGCTCTTACGAGTCATACGATCGAAAAAACCAAATACAGATTTTATATTTCTAATTGGCCATGTTTTCGGTAAAATTGACAGAATTTTAATTTGCTCCCTCTTGCATGATTCAGCTTTCTGAAAGTTATTTTTTAAAATTACGTACAATTACATGGTCTTCACTTTGTACGTTTGGAAGATCAAAATGTTTGAAACGTATAGTCTCACAGACTTTTTGAACGCGTCCTTCTTTTATTGTGTTGTTTTAAACTGTTGTTTCAAACAATAATAAAAAACGTAGTATTTTCGAACGAGGGATTTTTGTTTTCTGAGTTTGCAAAAAAGTGTCAACTTTTTTTCTAGGAGTTTTATTTACATGAAAGTACGTCCTCTTACAAAAAATTTGAGACCATGGAAGGCTAAATCGATTAATTAGAGCCAAAGATATGATGTTTTCGAGAAAAAGGTACAAAAATTTGAAGGTCCCATATCTTCGCAATTTTATTTTGCGTTGAACTCAGACAGTTTCTCATGTCTCCTGTGAAATTCGCGCTGTGGCACTTACGAAATTAATGTGTATGAACAACTGGTTTAAACAAATATTTAACTATGTCGTATTCCGTGAGAAGAAAATTATTTTCAAAAGGAATTTCTGAGATCTATCGGAAAAAAGGTATTCGGTATCTTAAAACTCTCAATAATTAGCAATTAGTATTGCTTTTAACAATTTCAAAAACAAATATCCAATCTGGCTATTCTACTCAGAAACAGATTCTTTATTTCCCACTAAATCTTAGTGGTATCTTTTAAAAAGTGGTTTTCGATCATAATAATTGAATATTTTAACTGGTTATAACAAATTTTATAAACAAAGCACCTATTTCGGGCTTTTTCTCACTGAAAATATTCATTCCACAATAAATATTAATATAAATTAATTCAACATTGATTGTTGAAGTGATAAAATATACTCGAAAATAACGAGGACTTTTATTAACAAAAATTCATAAACAAATACCAATGTTAGGCATTTTTGTGTACAATTTTTTTTCTCTCAATGACATTTTACATTTCATCCTTCATTATAGAAGGAATTATATAACTATATTTAATCATTTTGAAATAAATAAATATATCATAAGTAGTTACTTTTAATGTTTTTATTGTTTTCTAGTGTAAGTAATTTCCGAATTCAAGCCTCGTTTCATAAGAAGCATTTTCTCGTCTCAATTTTCAGTATGTACAAAATGAAGTTTCGATCTTCAAATCAATAAATATCACCAACAATGTAGAATTATAACTGTTAATAATATTATATTTAATAAAAATATCACACTGGTGACTTGCATGGAATATATATGTGAAGTCGCTTCAAATAATCTTTATTAATTGCTTATTGTTGATTAATTTTTAGCAAATAGAGGATGAAATGTAAAATATTATAGAAAAATGAATATCTCCACAAACATGCCTAACATACATATTTTTCTACAAATTCGTTAATAATAGTCGTAGTTATCTTCAGATACATTTTGTCACTTCAAAAATCAATATTAAATTGATTTATTTTAATACTTATTATAAAAATAAATTTTTCATCAAAAGAAAGCCCGAAATACGCGTTTTGTTTATGAAATTTGTTATCAACAATTTACATGTTAGATTATTAGAATCTAGACTTTTTTTTCACGATGCTACTAAGCTTTACAGGTAAATTCAATTGTTTTTTTTTAACAAAACAAGAGTTTTGACAGGAAACGTGTTCTTTTACTGTATATGATGAAAAGTCCATCTGAAACAGTTTTGTTTCCATAAATATTTATTTTCATTATGCGCTAATTGTTTTAAGCTCCACAAAAACAACCGTAAAATCATTTTTATGCACAAATTAAGGTGCATCTTGAGACTGCTGCTCCCTTGCGCTAGTTCACATTTTGGCCGCATTTTATAAAAAAACGGCACAAGATACAATAAAATGTTTGACGGAATTTCGAAATTATAATTAAGATCGAAATAAAAAATACTTTTTTATGAACCTTTTCATGCACCAAAAACAGAATACAAAAAGGCCCCCAAATCAAGAATAGACTTTCATCTACCATATTTCCGACTGATTAGATACAAATTTATAACTAAATTATATATAATTTATAACTGATCTAATTTCTTAAGTGATGGAGATAATTGATTAAAGAAATTGAGATACCTAAATTAATACAACATAGATTCATTATAATAGATTTCAACATAATATAGAAAATTTCGCGATTTGGACATACTTCAATCGAGTGCGAAGCGCGAGACGCGTGATGAGAATGTATTTGGTAAGGCCGAAGAAGGTTTAACAAAAGAGAATTCACAATCACCAAATTACAGTTGCCAATGGCTTAACTTCTAATTTTGAGAAGTTTCTGCACAAATGTGGGGAAAATACATAGACTGAGCGCGCAACACAAGGAAAATACATAATGGAGCGCGAGCGCGAGATCCGACAGACGCTTGTCCTAGGCGCGCTCAAATTTGTGAGCTTAGCAAAACGTGCGCGACAAGACTGCGCCCACGCGGCGAGTAGATTTTTTCACTTTTTTCGGGAAAATTTTTTGAATTTTCTTCCAAAAGTTTTATATACTTAAAATGTATAATTTCTCCTTTCATATCTTCAAGTTTCATCAAAATCCAATAATCGGTTCCAGAATTGTTGTTAATTTTGAAAAACCCAACTCAAAAATTAAATGCAGTGTAACTCTGATGATTTAAAAAGTTTTCGAAAATACTTTGGACTCGAAATGTCTCTTCTACAGAACTAAAATTTCACTAGGTTTTGTTAAAATCGAACGAACACTTGCAGATTCTGATATTCCTGACGTGTTCTTCCCCTAAAGTCAATTAGCAAATATATTGACCAATTATTTAGTGATTTCGGTTACTCATAATTTAATATATATATATACAACCCTAAAAAAATGATTTCATCTATTATTAATTAATTAATAATTAAATCAAGTGTAACTCTGATTGTTGTTTCCATAATTAGCAAGAAAATTAGACATTTTAGGCAGATTCTCACATATTGTCTTAGATGGTGTTTTGGTTTTTAAATTATCGAATAGACTAGTTTTATCTGTTCTACAGATTTCCCCTGCATAGGGTTTTCCAACCCGATCTCCAGCACGGGTAATTATACCACTATCAAGAATTTCGACTGGCGGTGCTACAAGTGGTGGTTCTAGTACATTTGATCCCAGAACTGATCATGTAAGAAGAATATAGTTAATAATTATTTTAGAGATTTGAAAAACCATCAGTTTAGAACTACTAAATTATACTGATTTCCGAGTCTACTGATGATTGCGTCCAAGAAATTGAATTTTGAATTTCATAACTGAAGCCCACCAATTTTTTATTAGTTTGACAAAATTATATATACTTAGGACTTTAGCAAGTATTAATATTTTATAAATCACCGTTGGATCAGCATATGAAACACTCCATAAAATTGAATAAATTTGAATTTCAGATCTCCGAAATTGAACTATTCCAAGAAACCGTTCGAAATGAAATACCTTTGAAATATAAATCTTAAAAATTGAACAAATTGTAATACTATATTTTCATTATTCAAGAGTTTTCAATTGTATCTCTCCAAAATTGTAAAGCTTCAAATAGTAAATCTTCCAAATTTAAAAGATCTTGGTTTTGAAAATTCACAATTAAAAATACTGAAATATTTTGTTATAAATACTTGAAAATCTGTGTCCATCACTGTTACATATATTCAATATTTACAAGAGATACTGGTTTCATTATATCAATGGTAAAGTATGTGGTTGAAAACACAGATTTACGAGTATTTATTTTTAAAAATATGCGACAAGACCAACAGTAGCGACCAACACTGAGACACAATAGTTTGCTGACCCTGTGTCCGCCGTTCGCAATAAAAAATAAAATTATTCACTTTCAATTATTCTCAAGTGCATGAACTCAAAGCTTGTGATCCCCTACGTACATAAAAATTTTACTTTTTCAAAAAAAGTCTTTCCATTCACCGTAAGTTTAATATAATCTCATTTTTATTTCTTAAGCAATTGCTTAAGAAATCTCATTGATTTGTGAGAGCTGAAATATTCATATATTTTATCTTTTATATACAAATAAATATAACCTTTTTTTGTGTATAATTGAAAACTAAAGCTTTCTGATATCCAATTAAATGTGAAACTAATTATGTGACCTCTTCACCACAACCAGACTCATTAATTTCGACAATAAATGACAGATGGTGGCCACCACTGGTACCGTGGCCACGATTTTGAACTTTATAAGAAAATGAAATGAGAATCCAGAAACTCTTAGTTGCTCTGTGAAATTCAGAATTTTAAGAAAAATCTAACATAACAGAAAATTAGATTTCAACCTTTCTGATCTATTTTTTTTCAGATTCTTAATAATCTTTCAAGAAAACTTTCTTATAAAAATATAAAACCTGGATGTTTGAATAAATTGTTTGATATTTGTGATACGACCGCCTTTTTCGATTTATTTAAAATTTTCATATTGTTCGACTCATCATGTGTCTGAAGCCAAATTTCTTGTTCTGAGAAACTTCAGAAACATTTTGTTCAAAAGTGTAGGAATGAGCTATATTTTGAGTTCATAATTAACCCCCATTTTCTATTTTTCCTATTTTTCCCCCCATTTCTCTATTTTCTCCCATTGTCTAGATCTGGATTAGTGTTGAGCGTTTGGGTATTAAAATGATAATATTCCAGCATTTTGATAATGGTATAGTTAGAAATCACGAGAATGAAGTGAGGTGAAATAGCCGAAGTGCGTTAATAATTTTTATTATCATTCCATTATGAGGCAATAACTTGTAAATACGATATGTTGGTGGAGATGACGTAGCCTAAAACATTGATTTTTGGAAACATATTTTTCGCGTTTTGAGGTTTTTTGTGCAATTTTTGATACAGGAGAATTTCGTTTGAGTTTATGTTTTTTGAAGTTTTTTTCTTAAATTTAATAATATTTTGCAATTCTGTAAATTTGATAATCTATTTGAATGAAAAAATGCATCTTTCGCAAAAATGAGCTTGTGCGAGCCCTAACTATTTTTTTAATTCCTATAAAAATGCGGGGCTCATTTTGAACGAAAGATGTCTTGCAACAAAATATGTTGACATACATATGCTTACTGTTTCAAAAAAGGTTCTAGCGAGACTAATCTTTGTTGTTTCAACGTTATCTTTGACTTACGATGATTCAATCGTTCTTGACATGATGACAATCTTTTTTGTAATTTATGATTCAAGCTGTATGTAAAAGATTATTTTGTCACTTTGTCTAATACGAATAATGAGTAGTAATAATGTCAAAAAAAGATAATTTTCAGTCATTTCCAATCATTATGCAATTCAGAGGACAATCACTGTGCTTTCAAAATCAGAAATATATAGGATTTTAAATTTAGTTTTAAGATTTTAAAAGATTTAGACACTGAGATCTGAGAATTACTAATTCAAATAGTTGAAATTGATAATACACGTACTCGTATGTTGATCATTTTCAGACGCACTGGAGATTTTCTCAAAACGGTAGGTGTCGGGATTTAAAAGAGAATTTGGAAGAAAAATCACATCAACTTCTTTCACGTGCTCATGTTGAAATATTTCCTAGTGCTTTTCCTATATTTTCACGTATAAGTGGCGTACTTGTCCATGGAATATCGAAAGAAAGAAGGAAAGTCCATGAATTCGAAAAGATTTCCACGTATTTCAAAAGAATTTCAAAGGATTTTCGAATATTATTCATTTAATCTATTTATTTAATCAAATAACGGACAATAGTCTCATTACAGAAACACTATGCTAGTCTAGGTATAATCATTCAGAATATGTAATCTGATGCTTGAATAAAATTCGTAGTGCGATATTCCAAATACGCTATGGTCTCTATCGTGCCAGTCATTCGCCGTATTACATATTCAATTTACAGGCGAATTAACGCCATAATTTGTCTAAGATTTTGCGATGTAAAAAGGTTTCGTATTACGTAGCGATCTTCCAGGTGCAAATAAGTTAATGCTTTGCAGCAGTTCCTTACATGCTAGACTTCCGTTTACAATTTTGTGTGAGAATAGAAGATCTTGCGCTTTTCGATTCGACTTAAACGAACTAATATTTGAAATATCTGCAATTTCCGAATAATCATGAGTTATACGTGGGTTGGGAAGACCCACTCTACTAGCAGCCCATATAAAAAATTTATGTTGAACTCTTCCTAATCTTTTAATATGTGATACTTGGTGTGGAGACCATACCGAAGAACAATACATTAAAATAGATCTATGCGAGGTATAATAAGCGCAGAGTAGAGATTTGCCTAAATTCTCTGAAGCGACGTTTGATGAAGCCAAGCATTTTAAGAGCTTTTCCCACTATATGGTCACAGTATGGCAGAAATGACAGCTGATCGTCCATAATTATTCCAAGGTCGCGCATTTCATGGACTATTTTAAGCTCTTTCTCATCAATCTTATAACGATAATCAATTGGATATAATGCTCGTGAAAATCTAAGTACTTTACATTTTTCTATGTTCAAGGGAATACCATTATCGCTGCATTACGATTGTAAGGTATTAAGGTAGTTTTGTACCGTTTCTGCATCTTCCAGTGAATTAATAATCTCATAAAGTTTTAAATCATCAACATATTCTGA
>JAUMHM010084003.1:0-12788 GCA_032362435.1 Melikaiella ostensackeni | reverse complement strand
CACGGTTGTGAGGCGTGGCCATTTTGGATCCCTTTACGGTTTACACATCCCCTTATTGTTTCCGGGATTTGTTGAGATGTTCGGGCTGCTATTGCTGACATCCGGTCACAACTCTTCAACCAACTTTACGGATGGACACCAAAAAAGCAATAAATATGAAAGTTGGGTCAATGAGAAGCAAAATAAAAAAGAACTACGTGTCGAATTTACTCTTATAAAATGAAATATTTTCTCATCAAACTTAGGTAAAATATTGTGTTTTAAGACATTAATGTATAGTTTAGGAGCAGTAATTATTAAATTATTATTTTTCATTTATATTCAAGGAATTGACTAGTCAACGTTTGAGATTTTGAAGGACTTAAAGATATTTCAAAAGATTTCAAAGATTTCCAAATATTTCACAGTTCTTCAGAACATTTTTACTGTCTTTTTTTCAAAGAATATCAAACAAACTGAATGTATAATTTCATGTATACATTTAAAATAAGTAATGTACTATGAACAAATTACTAAAAATGGCTCAAATTTAGATTATTTTATACTAGTAATGTTATACGCGCGCAACAGCGCGCGGGAAACATTGCATTAACAATTAATAATATGCAAATATAGAACAAGATTACTTACTACGATTCCAATTTTAAATTATTCAGTTCGATCACTTAAGAAAAAACTAATTTAAGACGCACTAAGTTAAATGTTCAACTTAAAACGTTATCAAATAAATAATTCAATTTTGAATTCCTATTTCTTGCATGGTTTTATTATTAAGGCAAAATTTTGTTATTTTTTCGCAGATTAATTTAGAAAGGGACTTGGAAAATTGGAGAGCTACTTTTAAAATATGTAGTTTTTAATGCTTTTTTCGGAATTTCTCAATTATGCAGAATTCCAATTTAAATTTATTAAATAGTGAAATAGTTATATTTCAAATATGTATTAGGGTGCCGCATAAAAATTAAAAATTCAATGTTTCAAAACGGTGACCCTCCATTTTTTTATCATAGCGAAAGAAACTCACTAGAATTTTTCCGAATCTATTAAAAAAGTTTTAGTGGTGCCGAAAAGTATTTTGAAGAATTTTTAATTAAAAATATTTCGAAAGTTTTAAAGACTTTCCGGCACCACTAAAATTTTTTCAAATTTCCGAAAATTCTACTGAGTTTCTGTCACTAAGAGGAAAAAATTGCAGGAATATCGTTTTGAAAAATTGTACTTATAATTTTTAAGCTCCACCGTAATATGTATCAGTATTAAATTAGTGATTTTGAATGCTTCATTTCGAAATTTTTAATTTTGATATTGTTTCGAAAATTCAAAACTTTATTTCAGTTTTGTACATTTGAAATTGAAGGTTTCAGTTTTGAAGATATTTAATAAGAAAATATTAATCTTTACATGTTCTCAGTTTGTGTATACGATTTTTAAAGTTTCATTTTGGATCTTTGAAAGCTTCATTATCCTAAATATAAAACTTCTAATTTTGAAAAAAGAAATGAACATTTTTTCGTTTTTAAAGCTGTGAATTTAAAATTTTAAAGGCTATATGTCGCATGCTATAGCGTTTATGAATTCAAATTTGAAACTCTACACTTTTGGATGTTTAAATTTAAAATTGGAAATTGCACAACTATTGGCTTTCGACAGAAATTAAAATCAGGAAATTCATTTATTCAGGCTTTTAGTTCAAAATATTGAAAGCCCAAAATATTGTATTATGTAATGTAAACTTAAAACTATAGACTTTTAGATATTTTATTTAAAATTAATTACTTAACTAAGAATTGGTTTTAATTATTTTTAACTATAATATATAATTATTTTCAAAAAATACAATTTTGAAAGATTTAAAAATGGAACCGAACAATTTTCAATTTTTCAATACATGCTTTAAATTTGAAGTTCTTCAATATTAAACGATACCAATTTGAAATAATATGTTGGACTTTTCAAGCTGAAAGCTGATCAACAAGTAATATTCAAAATGTTCGAATTTACATGTTTAAAAGACTTGAAAAGGGGAAAGTCATACATCTTGCACAATATTTGATTTCACTCTGACTTTTTTATATAATAAACTAAGAAGGTTGAAGACTTCACACCTGCTTTACAAATAATCTGTACTTCCAATGTAATTCCTACGAACCTTTTGAAGACTTTTTATTGAATTCTTCCAGAATAATTATTGAACTTTTTCATTTCAGACTCGTTTAAAAAATTATGGATTTTTTCATCATTACACTTCAACAATTCTACATTTTATCTGGAATGTTTTGAAAATTATATAAAACTCCGTTCAGCTATCGCTTATGTATCCCTGGCTCTTGATTTAGTTCCATAAACTTTAAGAAACTTATTTTTTCCGTATAAAAGTACTTCCAGTCCCATACTTTCGGTATACCATTTTTAATTTTGAAAATAGATCTTTTCTAATGATAATAATTAGTTATATTACAATAATAAAAATTAATACTTGTATGTTTTTAACACAGGATTTATTTAATTTTTACTTTTGTACCTAAACAGATATTGCATTTTTTAGATAAAATATGAAAAATTCCTTCTGAAAGAAGCATCCTAATTTGATAACGATTTTCTTTTAAATATAGCATGAGGACACAGCACGAGCTTTTTGACTAACAGTAGTATACGGTACTCACACACCTTTACAAGGACCTCACAGACTAGGTTCATTTGGTCAGAATAGCCTTTTAAAAATTTAAAAGGACACTCTGAAGAGATCTCAGGTATAGAAAACTCATGGCGCAGGTAGCGCGAAACAAACAACACTGAAACGGCCCGTGGCAGTGCCGTTTCAGTGCCGTTTAAACGGCAGAGAAGGGCTCAAAAATTAAATATTAGGCGACAGTGAAAATATTATGTTTCAAGAATCTGGTTTGAAGACATGGCAGGTTATCCTCACAATTCTTGGCATTTCCATACGATTCCACCTTAGTTACAAAGCTCGACGTGCTTTGATTGAGGCAACAATGTTCTTTGCTGAACCAAAATATGCTGCTTAGGACATACCATACGTGATCATTACTTATCGAAAATATTCGGTCCGCCTTAAACCGTGATTAAATATCACTCCTACTGCCAAGTATGTTGTAAGGAAGGCGTCTGAATATTCCCAAAATTCTACTTTCCCTAATATTCATTTCACCTAAACTTATTCAACCGAAGAGCAATTTTCTATAACTTTCATTCGTCCTTATGGCCAATTTACCTAATTTTTGTTTTTTCGTTTACTTTTTGTGCTTATTTTTGTTTATCCGAATTATCGTTTGTCTTAATTTTTATATTTCCGAGTTACCATTTGACATAATTTTTGTTTTACCGAATTATAATTTCACATAATTTTCATAATACAGAATTTCTATTTGAAATAATTTTTATTTTTATGAACTACCATTTGTCATAATTTTCATTTTTTCGAATTGTCATTTGTCATAATTTTTATATTTCCGAATTACCATTTGACATAATTCTTATCTTACCAAATTATAATTTGACATAATTTTTATCCTTCCGAATAAGCACATAACCTAAAATTCATTTGAACGAAACGTCATCTGTCATAATCTCTATGTCACCGAAACTGTATGCAACATAAATTTCATTCTTCCTAAAATGGCATTCGGCATTCTTATTGGCTGATTCAACTTTTGCGGCATTATTCAACCAATCGGAATGCCGGACGCCATCTTAGGATGAATGAAATTTATGCTGCATGCAGTTTCGATGACTTCGGAATTATAACAGACGGCTTTTCGATCAAATGAAGTTTAGGTTATGTGCTTATTCGGAAGAATATAAATTATGTCACATAGTGAAGTTGGTTTTGTCATGAATATTGATGGGAAAAACGTACGTTTCATTGTACGGCCATTAGCGTGCAACGTCGATAGCGTGGCTCGTTCTTTTCTACAAAATAGAGTTCAATTCAATGGCTCTTTCGGGTGCTCTTGGTGTTACTCTGAAGGACAGTATTTATATGGCTTCATGAGATATTTGATGGAAGAAAGCGAACTAGCAAGAAGAAGTCACTCTCGATATGTGCTGGACACGGAAACTGCTCAGAAGAACAAAGAATTGTCGCAAAAAGGGAAGAAATTGGACACACTAAATGTTTCTTTTTTGTGGAAAGAGTTGGTGACGAGAGGTCGGAGATTCAATTTGCAATGCACTTGTGACATAACAGAATTTATTGTTAGAAACTGTAATACAACGTTTGATTTATACTGCTGATTCACACTCATAAAGCAACAATGTACGCCCGCTCTGGTCGGAGCATGAAGAGTAATTGAGAGAGTTGAAGCGCGGCAGCCAGTGAGAGAAAACTTAACTGACGTCGAGTGGCGCCGTCTACTGGAGACGAGCTGAAGCCAAACATATCTTGGTGATTAACCGCACATATTCGCCATTGAAGGTTTTGATAGTGTCAACTCGCATAAGACCGCCTTTGTCTGGGTGGCTCTTGAGAATGCGAGCCTAAGGCCATCGCCCATTGACCGACAGGAGACTGGGGTCGACGACCACAACCATATCCCCGACCTTGACGTTCCTTCGAGATTGAGTCCATTTCGTTCTCTGCTGAAGTTTGTTTAGGTACTCGAGACACCAACGGTTCCAAAACTGATCGCGGAGAGCTCTGACTAACTTCAAATGGGTAAATTGATCGAGACTTTGCCTTTGCATTTCGAGGTCGGGTATTGAGAGCAGAGGGCTTCCAATGGCAAAGTGAGCTGGAGTCAAAGCGTCGAGATCGTAAGGATCGCCCGTCAATGCAGTGAGTGGGCGACTGTTGAGAACCATTTCAATGCTGGCTAAGAGCGTGCTGAACTCTTCATAGGTGAGCCTGCGGGTCCCCAAAACGCGTTTAAGATGTGTCTTCACCAGCTTGGCCCTGACTTCCCAGAGGCCCCCAAAGTGAGGAGCTCCTGGGGGGATGAAGTGCCACGTTACCTCCTGTTTCGCGAGCGATCCAGGAACCTCTGTCGAATTCAGCTGCGAAGATTCAAAAGCTTCCCGTAACTCGAAATGCTCCCATCACGCTGTCGGTTGTCTTGTCGCCAACGAGTTCGAGATGCAACATTTTGGTAGCGGAGCATACCAAGACGACTATGTAGCCTTTGGTTGAACGAATGCCTCTTCCTTTAGCGGATGGTATTTGGAAGGTCCCCGCATAATCTAATCTGGTCTTTGAAATAATCGACTCGGAGTCACACGCGCTGCTGGGAGAGGAGCCATCACTTGGTTGGATGGCCAAGCTCGAGAGCGAAAAGATCTGCTCTCCACAAATCCTGGACAAGTAGTTTCGCTATTAGAATGACGGGCGCGATTCAGCCGCAAGGATCGAACAATCTAGCAGTGGTGGCTAAAATGTTGCGCTTCGTCAAATCATGCGAGTCAATCTCGGGTGAAGTCAAACGAAAGCAATCATTCCGCTGATCCCAGCAAACGCCGAGTTCGCTGATGAGACCGTCGCTGCAAATTTGAAGCCAGATTGGGCAAAGACGGTTTCGTTCGGGTAAATCTTCCAGCAGCTCAGGTCGATTGGCTACCCATTTGCGGAGAGAAAATTCGTCAAGCTGCAGAAGATGGATAACCTGATCCCGTAACTCTTCTGCTTCTCGATGGTCATTGCACCTCATCAATATGTCGTCGACAAAGCGATCCTTCAAAAGTACTCGCGCTGCTCTGGCCAGGCTGAACCATAATCTGTGCAAGTCGACGTCTTCTTCATTCACCAGAATCATCGAATCAAAATGTGGCTCAAATTGGTTTGCAGCTCAGGCTCAGTGTAAAGCGTGTCATTAAGACTGTAGCCAATGGACGTAGGTCTAAATGCATTGAAGACTACTCTAAGGCAGCGATGATGATCTCCCCGTTGCCAAATTCCATGATGTGGTATGTAGTATGGTAAGTGGGGCGAGCGTTCGCGTGCAGCCCGGGTGGAGGTAGAGGTCTCATGTGACCAAGTGGAGCGTATTCCGTCATGAAAAAAGTGTACTTCTTTGCCATGTCGACGTCGCGACCTAATGGCCGATGCAAGGAGCTCAGGGAAGCTAACGCTCCATTTAAACTTTCGCCAAGCATTTTTAAACCTTCTTGTTTCAATGGTAGGCGAACTATATATCGTCCTTCAGAAGCTCGTTGGTGACAACCAAAGATGACTTTACACTCTTCGTCCAACGGGGACGGGCGGGAGACCCAAGGCATATCCTTCACTTTCCAAAACCGTTGCATCAAGGAAATAAGCTTATCATGCCATATCGCCTCCGGGCAAGTGAGCAGCGTGGTACAAGTGCTTGTGGTCGGATTAACATCCTTTGACGGTGCTCTGCTTGTTATAATCCAACCAGAAGCAGTCCTTTAAACCATCATCTCGTTTAGCCAAATTAGCTCGGGTCGCAGAAACAAATGGTAAACATCGGCTCCGAGGAGAACATCGACAGCTCGAGGATGGCCGAACCGTGGGTCAGCGAAATTCAGTCCTTGCCAATCGTGCATTACTTGTTCATTTGTGTATCCTGCCAATGTAGCGAGTTCGAATTTCTGGAGGCAATAAACTCCAACGAACACAGACGGGGAATCGTCGGCTGGATTAATGTGGGAGTGTGGGTTCGAGCGTGATCCATTGGCCCGCCCGCCACTCCATTGATAGTAATAGCCATTTTGTGTAAGGAGGCTAAAAGTTTGCGAGCAAGACTGGTCGATGTTAATGCCAATTCATCACAAGGATCCAGCAAAGCTCGTACCATCACAGGTTTCCCGTAGTCACAACTTACTCCCACCATGGCTGTGGGGAGGAGAACCAGTCATGAGCGAGACGCATCCTGGGTGGATGTAGATGTCTCAGAAGGTGCAGTGCTGATCCGAGAAAATTTGGCAGGAGAAGCTTGATTTGATAGCGAAGCTTCTCGCTTGCGATCAGTTGGGTGGAGAACGGTCTCAAGCAGTTAAAGCAAAGACCCGCCTTCGTGGCGAATTCTCTGCGCTCCATCGACGTTAAACGGATGAAGCTGCTACAGCGACCTATGTAATGTGGGCCGTGGCATTTCTCGCATAGAGCTGGAGCCGCTCGAAGAGCCAAAGCCCTATAGTTGCATTGTTGGCGTTACTCCAAAGGTGTCGACGTGTAAGCTCGGTTCGCTGAAACGCTCGGTGGTCGTGAAGATTCTGCAGAGATGAGAGTGCGATAGCATCGTTGTATAAACTGAGAAAGAACAGTGTAAGTAGCCGCATGGTCGGTCTCCAAATCACGGTATGCATCAGCGCGCTCGAGTTGGTCTTCCCAAGCTCTTCGAGTGTATGAATCCATGCATGTTGTAGCTAGCGACACGATCCATTCGTCCCACATGTCCACGGGGCGACCAAAAGCTCGAAGTTGATCGCGGTGACGATCCAGCGCTTCGATCAATCGTTGGAGTCCAGCAACCGTGTCGTGCCGCATTGGTGAAATGTTGCGCAGGGCCGTGAGGTGATCTTGTACCAATAAGCGCGGGTGTTCATAACGCGTCTCCAGTAATACCCAGGCCGTGGCATAGTTGGCCCCTGTCACTTTCATGGTTTCTATTGTGCTCCTTACGTCGCGTTGCACCTGAGCCTTAAAGTAAAACATGTGCTCGACGTCACTAAGATGTGCGTTCATATGTATAAGATATCGAAAGTGATCTCGAAACGTCTCCCAATCCTCACGTCTTCCGGAGAACATGAGGACATTTATGGTCGGCAGCTTCCATCCTCCTCGCGCATTTGTGTTAAAGGCCGCAGGGATCGCAATTACGTTGTTGGCGGCCTGAGTAACTGCTGGAATAGTGACCAGTGGAGGCTCGAACCTGCATCGCTGCTCGTAGATTCGGTTGCGTGCGTTGACATAAGCAATCTCGATGTCTGCGTAAGATTTTTTAACATGGTAGTCTGCATCTGGAAGCTGATGGATGAGTTCCGTATGTTTTTCCTGAAACGCAGCCCAATAATTCTCCAATAGTTCAAGACGAACATCCAGTGCCCCTGGTGTCCAGTCGGCGTCGGGCTTGTCCAGAATTGTTGCGGAACATTGTCGCAACACATCACTCAGCGCCCTTTGCGCGGTCAACAAGTTGTGATCCTCCCTGTAATGATTGTTCAGTCAGCTCGAAAATCGATGAAGCATTGAAAATTGGGTCGAATCTCGCCTGCCAAATGCACCATAGTTAATAAATAAAAGGAAGAAGGAGAAGAAAAGTATTCGCAGCGCGTGTGTGTGTGTGTGTGTAGGAGCATAGAAATAGAAAAGATAGAGAGGGCGTCGGCACTTGCCGACGATTGCCAAACGTTTCCGAAGTGCGTCCTCGTATGAGACGACTCCGTGTAAGTTGTCTCTTTGAGAAAGAGAGATAGAGATAGGAGATCGCTCGACTATTCTTTTCACCGCCATGTTTTATCTATCTGGTCTGTTTCCACGTGTGCATCGTCTTAAGACCTTCGAAGGAAGGCGAAATAGTGAGTGAGAAAGAGAAAGAGAGAGAGACGTATGCAGGACTATTTTCGACTGCCTCTTCCACCTTGCTCTCAAATCCTTTGTTCGGCATGCAAGTAATAAAGGTTGCTCGATCGTTTGTGGAAAGAGAAAACAAAGGGAGCAAGACAGTGAGTGAGATTAAGATATGCGTAGCAGAATTCTCGACTGCCCCCCCGTATACCCTCCCCTGTTATACAACTATGTGTGGGAGATTGCTCGACCAGATTTGTTGTTAATTGCGCATAGTGTTACTTACATGACGAAGATTGCCGTTGACTTACACTTGATGACCCATTGTCTATGCTTTCTATTCCGGCCTTTGTCTACTCTTCGCGTCAACTTCACCTCCCTGTAGTAGCTGAATCCGGCTCGAAGGACCAATGTTTCTTCTTTGTGGAAAGAGTGGGTGACGGGAGATCGGAAATTCAACTTGCAGTGCACTTGTGAGATACATAATTTATTATTAGGAACTGTAATACGTTTGATTTATACTGCTGATTCACACTCGTAAAGCAACAATGTACGCCCGCTCTGGTCGGAGCATGAAGAGTAACTGGGAGAGTTGAAGCGCGGCAGCCGGTGAGAGGAAACTCAACAACCGTCGAGTGGCGTCCTCCACTGGAGACGAGCTGTAGCCAAACAGGCATGAAAAATACATATGCAAAAATTTCTGAAAATTATTTTTGGCCCGGAATGTACTCTGAGACACTGAAATATATTGAGGAATATGAAATTTGAAGCATGTAAGTTTAAAAGTTGATAAGCAACATTCTTGAAATCTTACAGGATCGCTAAAAAACGTTCTCAATTCGGTATTTATCATTATAAATTTCAACCAATGCATACAATAGATGGTGACTGACCATGTTTGTGTTTTTCTAGAGTTTTAGAATTGTATCTGTTGTCGTTGAAAAGATACACACGATTAACTTATTTCCAATTATAACTCCACAGGTGTTGGCAGTTCAAAACTTGATATCTCCAACTGGTAATGATTATTGTGCTGCCATATGTCAAATAATACGATTGCTCCACGGTTATAAGGATAAGGCAGTCATTGAAAAGTGCTGCACGTAGGGTTATGATTCGCCAACAAGACTTACATGCAATTTTTTGATTTTTTTACTTTTGCACTACTTTTTTTAACGCAAATTGGGAGCGCACGAAAAAAAATCTGACGCAAACAAGAGACTGAAGTCGAATACAGCTGTACACAAAGAAAACGTCGGCATTCAAGAGTACTATACTCGTAGATCCCGCAGTACCTATATTCTATGATAGATGTCACTTCAAGTCTCATCGGTCCCAAACAACTGGGCCGAGAACCCGAAATATATGTGACGCTCATTAGACTGAATAGGTACTTGTCAACTTTTGAACTTCCGACGGCAGTGGAGTTGTCAAAAGTGCGGAATTATCCATTATTTTTTTGTACATTAGAACGCGATAAAAAATCTGCAGAAATGATCCTGTGTTGGCTTTTGATTGTAGATCACGAAAATAATAAAAACTCGATTTTGAAAAAAATTTTGCTTATCAACTTTTAATCTTCCATGATTCATTTGTCAAAGAATAAAACAAAACTTGAATAATCAAATAGCTTTGATGGAAAAAAGAATAATGTATGTTTCATGGACAGTTGTAGCATCAGATATGATGGGTCCCTTGCCAATGTCAAAGTCGAGAAACCAATACACTGTAGTATTTGTGGATATATTTACTATATGAGTAGAAATAAAAGCAGTGAAAAATAAATTAACAACAACAATTGAAAAAGAATTTCACAAATGCATAATTTCAAAATAGGAGCCTAGAATTCTATTTGCAGACAACGGAAAAGAATACGTAAACCAATCTGTTATTAACTTAACTAAAGCATTTGGTGTTGGACACTCAAAAACCCCTAAATATCATGCACAAGCAAACCCAACAGAGCGATGCAATAGATCAATTATAACGGCAATAAAGGCATACTTAAAAAAAAATCACAAATTATAGGATATGAGTTTAGACGATTTTCAATTTGCGTTGAATAAAAGTAAACATTCTTCGACAGGTTTCACACCAGCTTTTTTAAACTTAGGGAGAGAACTCTAGCCAATTCAAGCGTTAAATAAAGATTTAGAAAGTAAAAGCGAAATCGAATTTCAAGAATCAGAGAAAATGGGCAGATTGGATGCGAAAATTAAAAAGAATTTCGGAAAAAGTAGTCCAAAATTTAAATACAGCGAATGAAACACAGTCAAGATATTACAATATAAGGCGTAGACCGATACAATTCGAAATAGGCGAAAAGATTTCAAAAAGAGAAAAAACACTATCAAACAAAGGGAAAGGAATAGCGAAGAAGTTGAATAAAAACTTTGAAGGACCTTTTATTATTAGAGTCGAAATTTCACCGTCAATTCACGAAATAAAAACAAAAAATGGAAAATCTTCAGGTAATTGGAATGTGAAAGACATTTAAAAAATAGATTTTTGAAAAATAGATTTAGAATGTTCGAAATGGCATACAAGAATTGTTTGGAGGAGTTGTTGGAGATAGAGGCCTTGCTAAACCACCAATGTAAACAATGGTAGGAGCTGGGTCAGCCTCCCCTCAACGAAACTCCAGAGGAGAAGAGTTAAGAATGAAACAGGAGGAGATAGATAAAAAACATGCACAGGGCTCTCAAAAAGATACGGGAAAAAGAACTACGAAAAATATCAAGAGGAGACAGAGAAGGAGGAAGGGAAATTGACAATGCAAGGGATAGACTGGAAGGAAGATATTATAATTTAAAAATAAAAAAATTAGTAGATATAGGAAGGTTAAAGCAGGGGTCAATTTTTCGAAAAGACAGGGATGAAATGGTTAAGTGGAGGAAGGAAGAGGAAGAAGAAAGTTATTAAAATCAAAATAATTTAAATTCATGAGAAACTTATACATTCAAAATAATTGAATTGGAACTTCGTAATTAATAGTAAATACGGCTGTAAGGGGCCAAGGAAGTAAATACAGCTATAAGAGGCAAAAATTAAATCTTCATTATAGAAAACTTATTATTATGTTTGAGAAAAATCTAAAGTAGAATATATATATATATATATATATATATATATATATATAAGTTAGCATTCATCAGAAGTTAACATTCAAAGATGCAGAATAGCAGAGGAAGAAAAGAAAGCTTGGAAAAAATTTGATAAATAACTGTAAAATATTTAAATATCTATTGTAATTCCAAAATTAAATACCAAGAGTTTAGGAAAAAAAAGTAGTTTAAAGTAGAACTAAAGAAGCGAAAACACAAATTGGAAAAGAAAAGATAATTAAAGTAAAATGGAAAATATAGATAACAGCTGAGTTACTGATAGCATTTTGTTTTTAATTTACATTTACATTTACGTTTCTTTATGCAATAACCCCTTATCGCCTTATAGAATTATACATTGAATATGAACGTTTCCAACGTATATATGCAATTGCTCGAACCTCAGACTTCAATTTTAAGTTTAACGCGATGGAGCCAAACCTGCTCCGGATTCGGACTCAGCGACCTCAAAAACGAAGGGGAAGCCTATTCTGGTTTCTGGGGCTGACAACTTTTTTTTGTGGAGCTGTGTTATCTGAACTGGCCTTAATGTATCCAGGCATACTAATAATCTATAAAAAAAATCCTTCTAGCCAAAAGCCGTTGATGATTGATTGTTTTTATTCGTTTTATCAAACCGACACATGTATTTTTTTTTGGCTTTGAAAGCATGTGACGCCACACCACGTGTTTAGCGCTATGAGGACGCCATATGTTTCGTTTTAAAAATCGACATTTCCGGTCAACATTTTGTCACTTTTTAATTAATTATTACAGATTATTGAAAAAACAAAATTAAGTTTTAATTTCATCCAACAACTCAAGTTCACTGTAATATTTAAAATATTAATAATTTATTTCTCATTTTCTATGAAATGAAGGATTTAAACTACATTTTGCATTCACCAGTCTCAAGAGCAGATAATGTATTAATGAAAAATTCTACTATTTTAAATCATGCAACAACCCTATTCAAGAAATAGAAGTTCCATTCGATCTTAATAAACAATAGTTCATTTTACTCATATAGTTATATACTCGATGAATTTTAATAAGAATAATTTGTTTAGAATTTGTTGAATAAACAAATTAGTTTCAACAGAATGCAACAAGTAGAATTGTACAGAATTCGTGAGGAATGTTGATGTTCGTTATTGGCTTTAGGGTCAGGTGAAATTGAATACAAATTAAATTGTTTCAAA
>JAUMHM010084002.1:0-12788 GCA_032362435.1 Melikaiella ostensackeni | reverse complement strand
CTGTAATTTAAAAATTTGCTGCATTTACATGTTTCATTTGCTACAGATATTAAATTTTTTTTGTAGCGAATTTTCATGAGAAAATCCTAAAATGTATCATAAGAAACAAATTTCTTGTAATTTCTCAGGTGTTGATTGAAAGAAAATGCTTGAAAACAGGGTTCTGTTAAACAGGAACTATTTTTCGTTGAGCATTGCTAAGGGCATGTGATATTTACAATATTAGCAATTCAATTTTCGCATGATTGTGTCGACAGTAATAATTATTTTTCGCTGAAACTTTGGAAAACGGTAAGAAACATAAAGATGGAGGTAAATAGCCTATTTTTGGTTTAATTAATTTAAAAAAATGTTTGAGGTCGATAAGACAGAAACCAACTTTATTATTATTATTATTATAAATTATATCACAGACTTAAGGTGGTTACAGCTCAATATGTCAAAGGCACTTTTTGAGTTGGGTATTTGTTTTCAAACTGAATATTCTGCACGGGGCTGTCCCGGTTCATATCATCAGTCACGGACGCATTTTTGTGAGGCAATCAAGTGATCTGATGAGAGTGATATGCATAACTTGACATATTGGTCAGTCTGGTATAATTTTTACCCCAACATCCACCTACAGCTTAAGGTGGAATCCGAACCACCAGAACCTCGGTAAGTTTACATGGAAAAATTTCCAGAGGTACCGACTAAGGGATCGAACCCCGGACCTCTAGTAGGAAGTCCGAGCGCTTAACCGCCTGAACCGCCATTTTTCTTATTATTATAGTTAACTTTGTCTCGGAAACCCCGGTGCGTCATCATCAGCCACGGACTAAGTCAAGTGCCTGATGAGTTGAAGATATTAAAAATTTAATTACTAATTACGAAGCTTGAAATGTGTTGCAGAGATGTTGTAGTAGGTACACACTTAGGTGTATGATGTAGTTTGCAGTAGAAGTAGGTTTCAGATCAATCTCACAAGGTCGCTCCGACACTAGTCGTTTGATCAATCTCTCTAGCAATCAACCCAGGTGAAGAGCTTCGCAAAGCCCTTATAATAACGGGAATAATCATAACAATCCACTAAGAAAGTCTCTCCACGCGGACTCATTAGTATCCAAAATTTTTCGTTTCAGGCATCGCTCTTCTTATAAACAGTTATCGATCACAAACCGGACATTTTTGTCACGCGAAACGAGCGTAAAAACTTGCATTTTAAATGCGGGTGTTGCCAAAATATATTTAATGGTTATTAGAAGAAGTAGAAAAGAAAATAATGGAAGGAGGGAAAAAAAGGAAAGAGGACGAATAAGAGGATATCACAAGGGAAGAAATAGCGAGGGCGTTAGGATCACGAAAAGAGGGAAAGGCAACAGGTATAGATGAAATCCTGAATGAAGTATGGAAATACAGGGGAAAGGAATTGAAGGAGTGGGCATATACTATATAATGTGTAACAGGGTATGGAGAGGGGGGCGGGAGTCGATCAGAAATATGGAAAGAAGGGATAGTGGTACTAATAGCGAAAAAAGGAAAAAGGAAGGCTTTGAAGATTATAGGGGGGTAACCTTGATGCCGACATAATATAAGATATATATGACAATAGTATCAGAGGAGTTGAAGAAAGAAGTGGAGAAAAAAAATAATTCCACCGAATCAGAGAGGGCTTATGAAAGGTATGGAAGTGACAGATAATATTTATATGCTAAATTATATCATAAACAGACGGATCAAGAGAGATAAAGGGTGCATAATAGCAATGTTTGCGGATTTGACGGCGGCGTTTGACTGATTTTACAGGGAAGAGATAGATAAAACTATAGAGAAAAAAAGGAAAAGAGAAGGTTTAAGGAAGAGAGGAGCAGAAATCTTCAGAAAGACAAAAAGTAGAGTTAGTATGGCAGAATACATATTAGATAAAGGATTGGGAAAGTGCAGGGGGTAGTGAATCAGATATGGGGAATAGGAAAAAGAAGGTTTAAAAAAGATCGAAATAGGCAAAGAGGTGGTTTGATATGTTGGCATGGCCGGTATTAGGCTATGGGAGAAAAATATGGGGATGGAAGGAGAGGAAAGAGATAAAGAAGTTGCAAAAGAGATATACTAGATGAACATGAGAAGTAAACTAGAGAAATCCAGGTTGTATGGTAAGAGTAGAAGCTCAAAGGGATAAATTAGGTACTCGTACAAGAGCAAAAAAGCGGGCGTGGAAATTCAAAGAGAAACTAAAGGAGGGAAAGGGAGAAGAGTTAGCAAGAAAGTGTAACAAAGAGATGGAAGAAATTGTATATATTTACATATGAAGTCTATATATTTTTCATCCCCTTGTCCTACTCCTCCCCATCATTTACTTATAAGAATAAGGTAGAATAAGCAATGTAAAAAGGTTGTGATAAAGATGTAAGGGATCGGAAGTTATGTAAGCCTTAAAGGGAAATATGAATAAAGAAGACGAAGACTAATTAGAAAGTGGAAAACTATTAATTGATGAGGGAAAATACATGAATTTATTGAGGGCTGGACGAAGATGTTAATTAAAATCAGGTTGTTAAAATTAGATACGTGACAAATAGAAAAATTTGATAAGAGAACGCGACTGTGTAACATTTTTATCATTATTGAAACAATGAACAGGCGATATTGAGAAACTTGTGAATAGGCTACGTCACCTTTACCGAGATAATGTATTCAAAAGTAATTGCTTCAGAATGAAAAAGGTAGGGCATAGAGTGTGTTACTGATTATTCATTTGTTTAAATTACTTTTTATTTGAAAAACAAATTGAAAGGAGAAATACAGTAACGTACTAGAATTTTAATTTTTAAATAAACAACCTTCTTTATTGTCATTTTGCTGAATCTATCGTTATTTGTAAGAAAAATGCGAGAATTTTATTCTTTGAAAAAAAATTCTCGTGGCCAAAAAACTTATTTGTTCCGCATAAAACTCACAGAATGTTCTGTAAAGAACGTTACTTGGACTTTGATGAAATTAATTTGAAAATCGGTGACTTTTTGCTGTGAAGTAGTACAGTTGGTTCATAGGGTATTGTAAAATGAAACTGATTGTTTCAATTTTTCAAATTATTTATTATTGACAACAATATACACATTATAAATTAATACATATTTTCTGCGAACTCTGCAAGTTCTGGAAGAATTAAGGTTTCTTCCATCTCCGTCGCACCAATCTCGTTACGGTCACTGGCATTCTTTCACTATAACTGAAATTAATAATGAAAAATATTTTATTATTCAATACCAATATACAATATACAACATGCAATTTTGTTTTTGATTTGTTTTCGGGATTGAAAGAGGATTTCTTTCTTATTGTCTTAAATGAGATGAGGGTGGACAAATTCTGTACTTCTAAAATTTTTTTTAATGTCGAAAGGGAAAACTTCTAATTTTAATTTTTTTCTGAGTTCTTAGAGCGAAGTATTTGTATTTAACTTTTGCATTTACTATATATGCAAGGGAGGATATTTTGGTTTTCAAATTTTAGCTGAATTGGAAAAACATTTCTATTGAGGCGGAAAGGAGGAAATTTTGGCTTCAATTACTTTCTTAGATGGAAATGGATTTATTTTTATTTTCAACATTTTTTATTTTTCTGAATTTGGAGAGGTAATCTTTTTTAAACATTTAAAATGGATTAAGGTTTTCAATATTTTTCCATGTATGTTTCAATTTCGTAGTTGCGCGAGGAAAAAAATCGCATGCATTGCGCGTGTGTTTGTTTTCTAGTTTAAGTTAAAAATGAACTAGCTTTTAGAACTCCGATGCAGCAATTAAAGAATGATCAAACTCACGACCTGGGTAGAGATTCAGGAATTTTTTAAATAAAAGTTTCAAAACAAATATAATACTTGAATTTGATATTTACTTATTTTAGTTGAGCCAATTGGCGTATATGTCTTCTGTGCGCACTTGCATTTGCATTTTGGCAAATAGCAACAATCCGAATCTTGACTACATCCTTTGCCTGAATTGACACAACTCTGGGCAATTGCTCCAACGAGTATAGCCGCACAAAAAAGAGCGAAAAAGGTAATAATTGAAAGTTTCATTTTAATTGATAACTGACTAAATTTCCTGCTTCGTTGTGGCTTTTATACGGATTTTCCCTCCATGCCACCTGAAGACATTTGCACAAGACTACGTGCAAATACGTCAAAGAGAAGTATTTTCGAATTTTCTAGTTGGCCTAATTTATTCGACAAATATGATGAGTACAATATTTTATCAGCGTCAAATTTGAGTCATGGAGGAAGGCAAGAAGCATTTTATCTTCTATAGATAAAATTATTTTTAGAACTCGCTAAAGGCTTAAGAAATAAAGAATCGTCGTTTAAAGCATCTACGATTATTTTTTTGTTGAAGAATAAAAATTTTAGTATAAACTTTTTCATGCGCATTTTTAATTTGGACGTCTATTTTTCCAAAAAAAAAAAAACATAATTTTTTCTTCAATCTTCTATAGGTAGTTTTTGATCTGATTCAGATATTTACATTTTTCCAATGCAAAATACTGAAGCGTCTGCAACAACTCTCTACACCTAAATTAGTAAAATTTCACTAATAACTAGTACGAGTATAATTTCTGCTTATTCAATTATAGAAAATTGAGCCACTGAAGATCAGTAGAAAATTACTAATTTGATTGGTATATATTAAATAACAAAAGTTTAGGGCGTCGATAACTTCCCTTCCTTTGCATCTTTATTATATTCTCTTCACATCGCTTATTCTAAGTTGTTTTCTTATTTGATACAATCCATCATTCTTCTTCTCAAAGTCCTATAGCTTTTCCCATCTCCTTCTTTCATTCTTCTTCCAGTCCCTCCTTCCCTACAATTTTCTCAACATTCTCTTTCTATCCTCACTTCTCTTCCTTTCTTCTCATTCAAGCATCCCACACATGTTTTCATGTCTCTCCTACACATTCACATACTCTTCGCTTTCTCCTCACACCCTTCTCTCAATATATTCTTTTTTATACCTCATCTCCCAGTCTCCATCAAGCTATTATTGTCCATCTCCTTTCTCCCAATCTTGCCCGATATTTTGGCGCTCCTTTTTTATCAGTTTATACTTTTTATTGTTTAATTGTATCTCGATTTCTCTATCCTCTTCATCTCTCTTCTCCCCATCGCGTTAACTCTACGGCCCTCTTTTTCTCTTTCTTCCATTTCTTTGTAACACTTGCTCACTAACTCTCCTTCCTTTTTCACCCTGAGTTTCTCTTGGAATTTCCGCGCCATCTTACCCGCTCATGTTCTTAATTTATCACTTTGAGCCTTTTCTATTACTATATAACCCGGAGTTCTCCAGTCTACCCATCATGTTTATCTGATATATCTCTTTTGTAACTTTTCTATCTCCTTCTCCTTTTTCATTCCATACCTGTTCCATTACCCCCGCCGCTTTTTCAATCCTTTCCCTAATATGCACTTTATGCTCCCCCTTCGCTTGCACAATGAAATTGATATATGAGTATTTGAATTCCTTTACTTCCTCTAACTTTTTACGCATTCATCTTGCTGTCCAATTTCTTTTTCTCCCTCTTCTCTTTCTGAAGCTCATTACCTTCGTTTAATTCATATTAACCCTAAGTTTTTTCATATTTTAGGATTTTTTTAGCCCCGTAATTAAACCGATCATTCCTTCCTCATTTCCCGCCAACATCACGATATCATTCGCATATGCCAGTGTATGTATTTTTCTTCCCTTAGCCTTACTTCTTACCACCCTTTCCTTATTAGAGAATAAGTTGAAATTAGCGATGTAAGAATGTTGTGATAAAGATGTAAAGGATCAGAAGTTATTTAAATCCCAAAGAGACACATTATAAATTAAGAAGACCAAGACTAATTAGATAGTGAAAAATATTAATTGATTAGTGAGAATACATGAATTTATTTAGGGCTGTAACTTTATTTTTATTGAAAGAAGGTTATTAAAATTCCATACGTGACAAATAGAAAAATTCAATAAAAGAACGCGACTGTGTAACATTCTCATCATTACTGAAAAAATGACAAGGCAATATTGTAAAACTTATAAATAGAGTACTACACTTTTACCGACACAGCGTATTTAAGCGTTATAAGGAATTATTTATGAACTTATTTTCAACAAATTTCTAATCTCGACCTAAGTCGTGACTTTGATAATTTTTTAAAATCTAGGAAATTGTAATGTTTTTTAATCTTTCCCGGCGTCATTGAAAAATTTTCTTACTCTCTTTTATATTATTTCCACATGAAATATATTTTTAAAGTAGTTTAAATTAATTTAACGTATTTTAAATAATAATTTAAAATCAGGTCTACTCTCGTATACAAGCTCCCGAAATATGAATTAGTTATAATAGATCTAATTTGCGTAGCCAGAAGTCATTGATCGTCAATTCAATTTCACTAAATTCCAAGCAGCATTTTCTAGTGCGAATTAGTGGAATTGAACTGAGATTTTAGTTAATCTTATTAATTACACAGCTCTACAAAAAAAATTTGTCAGCCCCAGAAACCAAGTCTCCATAAACCATGAAATCCCATCTGTATATTTTTTGGATACTTTTCCAAACTTGCAGGTAATACTCTTTTATCTACAGCTCTGGTAGACGTTCGGACTGATAATGGTCGAATCTATAAATTTATAGTACTGTTAGACCAGGATTCTGAGTGTTGTTTCGCATCAGAAAGAGCGGTGAAAATCTTCTGTCCAAGATGTGATAGGATTAATGCTCTTGTTTATGGAGTTGGTGGTTCAGAAATCGGATCAGCTAGAAAATTAGCTTATTTTCAAATTCATCCAAAAGAAAAGGGTTGTAAAATTTTGTATTTGCAATCATTAGTATTATTAAAGCTCACATCTTACCATCCACCTGTAAGATCAGGCGGGGGGGGGGGGGGGTAGAAACACAAATAAAAGAATGTTTGTTTGCTGATCCGGACCCATTAAACACTTCGAATATAGATTTCATTTCAGGTGCAGACAAATTTGGATCCTGTTTATTACCAGGATTAAAACAAGGGATTTTAGGGACCCTGAACGCGCAAGCAATCATTTTTGGCTGGATCCTTTCTCGTCCAGTTTCAAATCAACAGTCACCTGTAGTTTTTTCTTTCTCAGTTCATCATGACGTGACATCTGAGGTACTTCATTAGGATTCAGCTCGTTTTTGGGTGTTGGAAGAACTCCCAATCAAAATACCTTTAAATAAGGAAGAACTCAGCTGTGAACAGCAATTCATTTCAACCCATGAGCGTTTAGATTCCGGACGATACATGGTCCGCCTACCATTTGAAAATGGGCCTCCGATTAATATCGGTAATTCTTTCGACAGAGCCAGAATCCTGCTCACAAGAACATTACGTCGCTTATCGGGAAAAATTGAATTGTTGGAGCAAATTTTGACTACATGCCAGAATATGCACAATTAGGTCACATGAAAGTTATTCAAACGGGTAATCTTAAAGATTTTCTACAAACAGTTTATTTACCTTACCATCCCATTATTCGAGCGACAAGTATGACGACTCGATTGCGTATTGTTTTTAATGCTTCCAGCCCTACTTCTAACAACACATCGTTAAATTCACATCTACATATAGGTCCAAAAATCTTTACAGATCTAATTTCTATTATCATGCGGTGGCGAGAGCATCGCTACGTATATGTAGCGGATGTGGAGAAGATGTTCCGACAAATTCTTATTGACGTCAGAGATCGAGACTATCAACGAATCTTATGGCAGCCCCCTGTTAAGAAAATTGTAGCTTATCAATGGGCCACGGTCACCTACGGTACGGCATTTGCTCCTTATCTTGCTAATAGGGTTATTAAACAATTAGCGCAAGATGAGGGCCCAAACTTTCCATTCGCACAAGATGTTCTTGAGAATAATGTTTACATTGACGATGTTTTGTTTGGTGCTGATACCGTCGCGGAAGGTGAGCAAATTCGATCACAAGTTGTTCGGATGATGAAAAGTAGAGGTTTTCATTTAAGAAAGTGGGCCGCTAATGATAGCGAATTACTGAGTGAATGCCCTTTTGGCCAGCACGAACGTGTCTTGGAGTTTCCACTGGCTGAGCATGTGCAGTTAAAAGTTCTTGGGTTATATTGGGATCTGTTGTCAGATGCTTTCCAAATCAAGGTTGATTCTTAGCCTATTCAATTTCCTACAAAAGAATAGTTCTCTCGATTATTGCTTAATTATATGATCCTCTCGATTGGTTAGCTTCTGTGATAGCCATAGCTATGTTGTTGATGCAAGAATTATGGCTGCGCAAGCTCGATTGGGATGAAAAGTTGCCAGATGATCTTCTGTTTCAGGGGCTTGAATATCATCATGCTCTTGTCAACTTAGAAAGGTTAAAGATTCCGCGATGGACAGGTCAATTCAAATCGAATTCAATTTTCGAATTACACGGGTTTACTGATGCGTCTAATAAAGCTTACGCAGCAAATGTATATTTACGCATTCTTGATGTCTAGTCATGCTCAGGTCACTTTATTACTATCAAAATCTAAAGTAGCTCCTGTTTCTGCAATAAGCGTTCCTAAATTAGAGTTGTGTGGGTCTGTTCTTCTAGCTAAAATTATCAAATATGTTGCTTCAATTATAAATCTTGAAAGTGTACCTATTTATTGTCATACATACTCTACTGCAGTATTGTGCTGGCTGAAGAAATATCCTTCCAATTTGAAAACTTTTGTTGCAAATCGCGTTGCCTTGATATATGAACTATTGCCCAATGCTAAATGGCTTTTGGTTCCTACTATGGACAATCCTGCTGATTGTGCATCCCGGGGAATTTCTTTGCCAGAACTTCTCGATCATCCCTTGTGGTGGCATGGACCGCCTTGGCTCGCAGGGCCTTCCACAGGTTGGCCGGACAAGCGTCCTTTGTTAGATCCCGACGTTGATTCGGAACTAAAGCCACAAAGTTCTCATCAAGTTAGTAATGTAGAAGAAGCTGCGTTTGATTGGGTAGATAAATACTCTTCTTGGCCAAAACTACTTCGTGTAATGGCCTGTTGCCTTCGTTTCGTCAAAATCTTTCAGTATAAAATTTCCAAGAAAAAAGGGCTTAAACCACAATACCCATCTCTAGCTTTTAAACGTTAAGATTTCTTTGTTAACTTGTTTCTTCATGACGGGCGGCTCAGACCCACTTTCTAACTCATATTACTAACTTAATTTTTGTTTGTTTTGTTTTACCTGTTTTTTTCCAGGTAACTTATCGTGTTTTAGCACACGAGGCGAGCGGTATGTTCACGCGTTCAATAATTGTATACATTCTTCACGTCTTAAATTATACAATTACAGTGTCATGTGTGAATAATGTAAGTTTGATAATGATAATGTGAGAATGATCGTGGGTCGTCGAGAAATAACTCGGGTTTCCCGAATCTTCAGTATATAAGAACGTGAGGAATACGACGGTTTAACCAGGAAGACTACGTTAGTACCATGCAATTCGCGCTGAGTAATTATATTTTTTTCTTCAGTAAAAAACTAGATAAACAGTTCCATGGTCAAAAAGGTCTCAGGCACGAGTTTTACTTAAACTTATTAATCAATAAAGACTCTACAATGTTTGTTTAAAAAAGTTTCGAAATCATTGACTCAGCCTGATGTAGTGCAAATGGAATCATAATACTTCCCAATTGAAAATTACAAAGTTTACTATTATCATAAACAGATAGTGATACGAATCATCCTGCATATCCCCTTTAAGGGCAGTTGTCATCGTTCACAGAATCTGTCGGAGTAGCAGAATTTCGTCACTCGTTCAAGCAACAGGATCATACTGAGAGAAAATCTCGTTCAGCAATATCAAAATAACAAAAATGCATGCATCACCTGATATCACTGTGAGATCAAACATATAATTACGCAGTGCGAGAACATGCGACATGCTGGTTCGCACGGTTGTTATCTGAATAATGCGGTCGACTGCTTCAACTGATGTTCGACTAGCTTCCAATTTCCGCTAAGCGAGAAATCGAACGAATGGTATCTGGTCTGTTGGATTCAAAGTTTTTGCAAAGTCAGGCATCAAAGATCAAATGCTGGGACCGTGATATACTGAATCGGCTCAGGATTTGTAATCAGCGACCTCGAAAACATGGGATATGACCACTTTGAATTTAAAAAAATGCATTTCTTACATAAAATTACCAAGTTGTCACGTTTTTTTTTGTGTTAGGGACGAAGTGTGACGTTATAGAAACACAGCGACTCCGGATTCGTACTCAACGACCTCAAAAACATAGAATATGACCACTTTTCATAGACGGAAATCAAGTTTAACCTGAAATCAGCGATTTTCGATGTTTTTTGAAGTTAGGGACGAAATGTGATGTGATGGAGCCAAACCGGCTTCGGGTTCGGATTGACCGACCTCATATTCCTGTCAATCAGGTTTTAAGGAATTTTACAATATTTTAATGGATTTCGAAGAATTTATTCCCAAGAATCGAGAGATTTCAAAATTTTGAAGGCATTTTCAAGTGATTTAAGGTATTTCCAATAGCTTTCAAGCATCTTGAGAGATTTCAAGGAATTAAAAAAATTTTAGGTCATTTTGAAAGATTCAAGAAATTCTCAAAAGCTTCAAGAAAACACAGAAGATTTCAAAAGATTCCAAATGATTTGATATATTTTTGGGTATTTTAAAATATCCCAAGAAATTTATAAGGATTTTGATGATTTTAAAATATATAAAAAATTTGCATGAGGTTTCTTATAGCTGGACGAAATTCCTTGGAGGTACTCGTATTTTCTCTGTCTAGAGGGACGTATAGACGAAATTTAGCGTCCGTCTAGACGGACGTTTAGATACTTCGTTTAAAACATTCTAAGGGATTATTGAAGAATTGAAAAAATAGGTATATTCCGAATAAGTTTAAAAAATGTTTAGAAGTTGTAGAAGTATTGAAAAGATTGAGAAATAATTTGAAACTTGAAAGGATTTCAAACGATCTAAAACAAAATGTAGATTTTCGAAGAATTCAAAAAAAGAAGGTTTTTCAAAATTTTGAAGGGTTTTAAGAGAATAAACGAATTCTTTTAAAGATTTAGAAATCTCAAAACAAAATGTAGATTTTTGAAGATTTAGAACTTTTAGAAGATTTTTTTTTAGAAGATTTAGAATTTAAAAAAATTTTAGATTTAGAATAAAGAAATAAAATTGAGAATCTTTTTAATTCATTACTTCTACCATCATTTTGTGCATTTTTGTCAAACTTTCCTCTTCCATCGACCCCTAGTCTCAGCTCTGTTTTCACCTATCCTCTTATTCTTTTCATCATTCCTTACCAACCACTCCTAGCTCCTACAATTATTGTGCTAGAGGATTGAAATTTGGCACGGATGTTAACCAAGTGAAGTACACTCGAGAAAAAATATTTTCTCTGCTTATCTGTGATGTTGCTTTTTTTACATTAGTAATTAATAACTAAGAAAGAAGAAGTTTGAAAATTTGGCTTTTTAGACTCCTATGCTGGGAGATATTCATCTCATACCCTTTGGAACCGTTCTTTAAGGGCGTTTGCTAACCTCTTTGGCTTGATTTTTTATGCTTGCCCCTATTTCTTCCTTATATTCACTGCTCCTCCTTTGCCCTCTCTTCCTTTTAATAAGTCCCTAAGTCTGTCCCACAGTCTTCGTTCTCAATCTCTTCCTTTTTAACGATTTCCTATACTTTCCTCTTACTGTCTTCTCTTTTTTCTCCCGTTATTTCTATGCATGAGTGTACTCTCCTTGCTCATTTCCCTTTATATTCCCCTTTAAGATAAACCATCCTAACTCCTCCAATCTGTTTCCCTACTCCATTTTCTACCCAACCAAATCTTGCCGAGGAAGAAAGGGTCATTAGAACAGGGAAAGGCAGCAGATTAAAATCCCAAATGAAGTTTGGAAATATGGGGGGAAGAAACTCAAGAAGTGGACGTGGATAATATGCAACAGAGTATAGAGAGAGCAAGGTTGAGCAGAAATATAGAAAGGAGGGATAGTGGTACAAATAGTAAAAAAAGGAAAGGGGGGAAGGGTTGAAAATTATAGGAAGGTGACGTTGTTGCTGAAATTATATAAGGTAGATGTGACAATTGTATCAGAGAGTTAATGAATGAAGTAAAGGAAAAAATATGATTTCACCGCATCAGATTGAAATTGGGAAAAGTACAGGAATGACAGATAATATTTATGTGCTTAATTATATTATAAATGAAAGGATCAAAAAAGAGAAAGGGCGTACACAGCAATGTTCGTGGAATTGCAAGCTGCGTTTGACTAATTGGACAGGGTAGAGATATATAAAGCTATGGAGAAAAAGGGGATAAGAGAAGGTCTAAGGAAGAAGATAAAGAGAGAAGGGTGAGTAGGAGTAGGGCTAGGCGGAAGAAATATATACATTGGCAAGTGCAAGAGAATTATATTAGATGTATATTAGGAGTAGACTTGAGAACAATTACCTGAAAGAGGTCCGGAAAATTCTAACAGAAACTAAGGGAGAGAAAGGGAGAGAAATCTGCGAAAAAGTGTTACAAAGAGGTGGTTGACGGAAAAGAAAATTGAGCCGTAGAGTTAACGCGATGAGCAGAACAAAGAAGACAGTTTTTTAGAGATCGAGGGAGAGGAGGAGAAGGAAATGGAGACTATAAGGAATCAAAATAAAGAAATATAGAAAGGCAGATAACAGGTAGATGGAGGTGGAAAGGGAAATGAAGATACAATTAACGGTACAGTGTGATAAAAAGAGAAGGATTGCGAAAATATCTGCA
>JAUMHM010084001.1:0-12221 GCA_032362435.1 Melikaiella ostensackeni | reverse complement strand
ATGGTGGATAAATTGTTGTTTGTCCGATTTTAAATATAATTCAGAGATGCGCAGGTCCAAAAAATGGCATTTCTCGCAGACGCTTGAATTGTGTTAAACAGATTATTTAATACTAAAATTATATTTCAGACTTGAGATGGTTACAGCCCAATATATAGGCACTTTTTGAGTCGTATATCTGTAACAAACTGAATATTCTGCATGGTTTCATATCATCAGTCACGGGCGCATTTTTGTGATGGAATCAAGTGGTCTGATGAGAGTGATATGCATAATTGGTCAAGTGTCGGACGAGTGAAAGATGTTATGAATTCAATACGATGTTCGAAATCTCCTGCGATGATCGTGTAGTAGGCACAAATTTTTGTGTATGGTGTAGTTTAGAGTTCGTCGTTTATCGCTGTTGTCCTTACGCAGCGGCCGAGAGCGTTGGAGGTGAGATTAATCGCCTCTGAATGCTTTTTCAGGGCTATCGCCTGTTACTATATAGGGTTTAGTCGCCTACTTATTGATGGTCAAGAAAATTTCTTACAATGCGGCAAGCGTTTGAGAAAACCACCTTTTAAGCTGCTGCCAGTACTCTACTGACGCCTAGAGGTTCGAGATGTTCAGTGCATTTTGCATGCACATTGCCTGTATGTGAAATCACAATAATATGAATAGATGAATGTTTCAGATTCCTCCATACTGTCTTTACTTCATGCCTTTGCTCGCTATAATTATGGATCTTGGTTGGATAGGTTGCCTGCAAGTTCCGGTTAAGTGGACAAGTAATATCGATGATATAGACTCTTCCACCCCTTTTTGTCACGCATCACGATGTCGGGTCGATTGGCTCTCATAAAATAATGCATCTAGATAGTAACATCTCAGTACAAGATGTAGTCTTCGTTTTCTAAAACGGGCACCTGTCAACCACGTCTTGATATGACACGTGTTTGCGATAGTTTCTGGTGCTGAAAACCCTGCCGTGAATCGCTAGCACGAATCCCTCCGTTTGCGGAATGAGGACGCCTTTTTTCAGCCAAATATTTGATGCCACTCTGTCCACTTCATGTTGATCTAAAGTTTTTGGTGCTGGCCGTGGGTAGCTCTTTGTCCCCATTTCGTTTCGAATTCCTTCATTCAATCGCTGAATTACTGTGGTGCATTCCGTGCTCAGTCATTTCAACGCAAATGGTGCTGTTTATTCTTTCAAAGTCGATGTTAGACCATTTGATGAGTCCAAAAGAGTACGTAAGGACAGGGATGGCATAGGTGTTCATAGCTCTCATTTTGTTGGTCGAGTTGAGAGAACTCTTCAGAACCAATCTAAGTCTTGTAGCGAAGGCAATCAGTAGGCTCTTATTAACTATCGTATGCTCAATACACTTGGACTCAAGAATACCTACTTTTTTTTAGGACTCACCCTCAGCCATTGTCATTGCAAAACTGCTTTGTGACATGGATCATTTGCTCCAGTTTTTGATTTGAACTAGCATATAAGTTCAGTTCAACCATGTACAGAAGATGGGTCAGTTGATGTCCATCCTCGTTATCATATACTCTGAACTTATGGGACATGCTATTTAGTGTTTTGCTTAGTGGATTCTAAGTTAAACAGAGCCATAATGCACTAAAGGAGTTTCCTTGAAAGATACCCGTCATAATGTGAATCAATCTAGTTATCCCTGGTTATCTCTGATCGAAATACTTTATATTTGTTCCCCAAAGTATCATCGAAAGACGTGCGAAGTCGATAATACGTGGGCAGATCTTGTAAACTTTTAAAACTTTAAGCGAATGTTCATGTGGTACCGAAGGGAACGCTTTCTTGTAGTCAATAGAAGCCATGTGCAAGTTTCTTTAATGTTTTCTAGCTTGCGTCATGGCCACAGCGTCAATGGTGACTAGATCTTCACTGCTCTGCGACGTTTTGCAACATTCTTTTCGTACTTCTGTTAGGATGTTATTTTTTTTGCAATGAGAGTAAACTTTATCCGCAATGTCAGGCATAAACCACTAACAAATCGTGGGAAGACAGGCTATAGGTCAAAATTCAGATGGATTTTGAGCATCTGGTTTATTAGGAAACATATACGTGGTACCTGCGAGCATACAGCCTGGCATCAGATCTAGATATTCGATGATCTCTTAGAAACACCTTGCCAACGCAAGATGCACGCTTGTCAGGTGCTTTTACCAGAAATTATGCACCATGTCCAAACCTGCGGCTTTTCAGTTACTTGCCCTTCTTAATACCGCTGAAAAGTCTGAGTCTGTGATATTGGTAGGCTCCATTGCAGGGTTAGTGCTTGCGCTTCGCTTCTCTAGTTGGAACCACGCAGCTCCTAAGCTGCTTCTGTTTGTTTTTCCCGAAATACCCGACCGGTAATCAGCCATATATTTCAATTGAGGAATTACGGTGACTTGCTGGATATTTTGCTCTTTACTTAATTCACGATAGAACCTCCCTTCATCTACCTGAAAGGTTTGATTTTGCTTCCTTCTTGCACTAATCTTATTGTACCTACGCAATCTAGCAGTAATAACATTAAGTCTTTGCCATTGGGAGTCTATTATCTCATCCAATACAGCTGGTGCCAATGTCTCGATGTTCCGAGGGTGGCTGCAGAGATCGGAATCTGCAGTGCCCCGGGCGAGTTTCGGTCCGTCCGTGTTTTCCGGGACCGGTTAAGCGAAGGCTGGGCCCCGAGGAACTAGAATAGGACTGAGGTCCGAGGGTACACCCGGTTCCAGCTATTCCGACACGCCCCTTCACGCACGATGCGCTGGACAACAACTTTTATGGCATCCACAACACCACAAAACTAAAAAAAGCGGTAGAGGTCATCCGGAGCTCGATGGAACAAACCAGGAAAGCACAAGCGAGAATTTTGAGCCTGGCGGAGGAACACGCTCAAAGAAGCTTAAGCACTCCGAGGTGCGGTAGTAACAAGAGATCAGCCTCAAGCACAGCGGAAAATCAGGGTGCAACTGCAATGGGAAAAAGGAAAAAAGACCTTGCGTCGCCACCTGCGTGTAAAGGGCCGGACCGCAGCGGCCTTTGTTACCAATGTGGTACGGGTGGACATAAGGCTAAGGCCTGCTCGTCCGAAATGCTGTATAGTATGCAGTTAAAATCAGAGAAATTCAACCACATACCAGGGTCGGGAGAATGCACAGTCTTCAGACAGTTACTCAACGAAGTCAAACGCAGCCGGGTATGACGAGAGTCATCCAGGCTAATATGCATAGAATCCAATCAGCAAATTATCTTCTGGAACATTTAGTTTGGGATTTGAAGGCCGATTTTCCAATAATCAGCGAGCAGTACACGGATAGGGACACAACAACATGGTTTGCGGACAACCTTGGAACAGCAGCTATCTGGGTGCGAAACCAAGGGACAGTTCCGATCGGGAGCCATGGTTCTGGAGACGGATACGCCTGGATCAAGAGCAAAGGTGTTACTCACGTGAGCTGCTACCTCACGCCTAATGAAAGTATTCGGAAATTCCAAGGAAAACTGGATCCACTAGAAGAATTATCCAAGACACAGAGGGAGGTTTCATAGTGACAGGACACTTTAACGCTAAAGCAATAGAATGGGGAATGATGAGATCAGACTCGCGGGGCAAACAAATACTGGAGATGGCTACAAGACGGGACCTGCTGGTCATGAATACCGGCAAAACGCCAACCTTCAGACGAGCAGAAAACGTGGGTACAATCCCGGACATCACTCCAGCTTGGGTGGGTGTGACCCCCCCCCCCCCCCTCGTGGACAACTGGGAGCTGCTGGAGGATTTTACGGCAAGTGATCACCAGTATGTACTGTTCAACATCCAAGGAAATCTGGGAGCTAAGGTACAATATCGTAACCCCAAAAGGTGGAATGTTACCAGAATGGAAGAGGAAAAACTATCCTTGACGATAGTCAGAGGGCAAAACAGCCTCATGGAGAAAACTGACATGAGCGCCAAAGAATTAGTGGAAGCTACCATGCAGATAATGAAGCAAGCCTGTGAAGTCTCGATACCTCGGAAGAAGGGGCACAAAAATAGAACATCGGCCTACTGGCGAAACAAAGAAATTGCGGTTCTTCGAACAAAGTGCATCAAACGCAGGCGAACAGCGACAAGGAAGAAAAAGAGAGGCGCGTAAGAGTACAAGTTAGCCAAGAAAGAACTTGGCAGGGCTATTTAGAAAAGCAAACGCCAGAACTGGGGAACTTTGCGCCAGAAAGTGGACAATGAACCTTGGGGCATGGGTTACAAAATTGTTACCCGGAAGCTCGGGGCCCTCTCAGCGAGTGAATCAATGGGAGCGAAAGCCATGAGGAACATCATCGACGTGCTCTTCCCGACACATCCGATAAGACAGAAGGACAGTTACAGAACCTCTAGAATGGATATTCCATTCTTCAACGAAGAGGAACTGATAACAGCTGCGACTTCCCTGTAGAACAGAAAAGTGCCGGGACCTGACGGAATCCCAGCAGAAGTCTTGAAAGTTGTAGCACGCGTCTGCCCATAGATGCTGCTCAACATGATGAATTGCCGTCTCAGACCTGAAGTATTCCACATACAGTGAAAATCTAAAGGCGAGTCCTGATCAGCAGAGGAAACGGAGATCCGAATTGCCCTTCGACGTACGTACCACTGTACTTGCTGAGTAACACCGGAAAACTCTTGGAGAAGATGTTGAAGCCTGGCCTGCTGGCGGCCATCCAAGCAGCGGGAGATATCTCCGAAAGACAATATGGATTTAGGAAAGTACGATCCACGATACACGCGGTCCAAGAGATAGTGGATACCATGGTCCGAGTACAGGAGAAAAGCCGATACATCAGGAAAGTCGTTTTGCTGGCAACGCTGGATGTGCGAAACGCCTTCAACTCGGCCAGATGGGCAGAGATGATTAAGGCACTGCAGGGTTTTAAGACTCTCGAGTACCTCATGCGTATGTTGAGAAGCTATCTTGCTGATAGAGTCTTGATATACGACACAACAGAGGGTCCAAGAAATAAACAAATCACAGCCGGAGTGGTTCAAGGTTCAATCCTTGGCCCTGATCTCTGGATAATAGAGTCTCCTTCGGGGAACAAGTCAAGCAAGCAGCAAACAAGGCAGCAGTAGTCACGATGGCACTTAGCAGACTCATGGTCAACGTTGATGGCCCAAGACCTAGCAAGCGCCGACTGCTAATGTCATCTGCCCAGTCAATAATGCTCTACGGACCCGGTATATGGGTAGACGCACTGAAAAAGAAGACACACAGAAGACGCTTGGCAGCGATTCAGCGGGAAGGCGCACTCAGAATTGCGTGCTTTTATCGTACGGTATCAGAACCAGCGATTATAGTAATCGCGGGGACGATACCGATCGATCTTCTGGCCCAAGAGAAGAAGAAAGTATTTCACAGGATACTCGAAGTGATCGAGGCGACAGCGAAAGACGAATCCAGAGCGGCCCCTGTGGATCGATGGCAACAAAGCTGGAGCAGTGATCACCGAGGGAGATGGGCCGCTAGGTTGATCTCACTCGTGAACACATGGTTAGACTGCAAGCATGGAGAAATAAACTAGCACATGACACAGTTCCTCTCGGGACACGGATACTTCCGATCGTACCTATACAAGAGAGGAAAAGTAAAGAGCGCAAATGTGGATACTGCGAAGCGGAGATTGACGAAGCAAACCAAACTTCTTTCGAGTGTGAACGCTGGGCCGAACTCAAGCACAGGCTAGATAGCGAGACTGGAGACATAACGCCGGACAATGTTGTCCGAGTGATGCTTCAAAGCGAGGAATGGTGGGACAGGGTATCTCCTCATGTCGAAACTATTCTACGTAAGATAAAAGGCGAAGGACAACTTAGAGACTAAGAACGTGCAAGTATACTCTGCCCTACCAGGATGTTGGAAAACCGACGAGCCCGTTGCCTGACATTGTCGTGCTGCTGAGAACGATGCGTAACATCGTGGTAGAAACACGGGCCAACGAAAAAGGAAACCAGCAGGTGCCCTAGTAGGCAAAGAAATGGCACCCTCTGAAGTGATGCGAAAGCGGTTCCGGGGGAGGGGGGTTCTTGCCAAGGGGAAAGGATGGTGTTTTTTAGTGGGTAAAAGATCCACACTATCGGAAAGTGCGGACCCTTTTCGATTGTCTTTTTGAAGATTTTCACCATACCTCTGAAAAAAAATCATTATCATTATCATCATCATTATCATTATAATTATCATTATCATTATCGTTATGGTTATCGTTATCGTTCCGTTGCCGTTACCGTTATCGCTATGGTTACCGTTACCATTATCATTATCATTATCCGTATCGGGAGTCTGTAACCCATATGCGGCCTTAAAACATGTCCGGCATCCGCTGACATGACAAGGAGCTGATATGTGCTTGCACTGCCGAGGTGTAAGCTGCAGTATGGGATCAAAAGTCAGCCTCTTCGAGCCTTGATCAGGGAGTGCATGGTGGCGGCAGAGCTCGAAATCTGCAGTGACTGGGGCGAGTTCCGATCCGCTGCACGATACGCTGGCAACTTTTTTATATAGAGACTGCAACCACAATGAACCCACAGGAGAAAGAAAGGAGAGTACTAACCATGAAGGACAAATACCTGGCAGCTGAAGCGAAAGTGGATCAGAAACTGAGGGAAATGCTGGTCACATTGACCAGCATGGCTCAAGCCGCGAACAGGCAAAAGAATGTGAACACCGATATTAAAAATGGAGTCCCGGCATTGATTGAGGCTCTAGAGGTCATCCAGCAGGAAAAAGAACTGGTGGAAGGAGCTCAATTTTGAGGAGCTTCATCAAGGAGCACATCTTGAGCTTGGCGGGAAAACAGGCACAACGAAGCCTGACCACACCGAGATGCACGGCCAACGAAAGAATGGCCTCCAGTCCAGCAGAAAATCAATGTGCACCTCCATCAAGAAAGAGGATCTTAGATGTAGTGTCACTTCCTGCATGGACGGAAGTAATAAAAAGAAATAAGAAGATTTGAAAATCTGAAAAACTGACGCATGCTGCGGGGCAAGCAAGTAACGAACAGAGAAAGAAGGAGATGGCAATAAAAAGAAGAACAGATGCTGTCATTATTAAACCAGCGGAAGGCACAGTCGAAATAAGGTATCAAGGACGTCCCTGGAGATTAAAGACCTGGACAGCCTGACCACAATAGAGGAGGTTAAAGAGACACTGAGGCGAGATTTTCAGGAACTCATAGGAGAGCTCAAAGTTAATCTCACAAAGCCCAATAGTGGAAGGTAGATCATGACGGTAGTAAAATTGAACGAGCAGGCAGAAAATGAGATTCTTAAAAACTTAACGCATGAAGGTGGGTTGGATTAACTGCCGCGTGAAAAGGAGAACTCTGTTCACGCGCTGTTTCCGATGTTTGGGTTATGGCCACCAAGCAAGAGAATGCAAGGGACCGGACAGATAGGACCAGTACTAAAAATGTGGTAAAACCTACCACAAGGGTGCGATGTGCAATTCAAATGCACAATGTGTTCTATGTGCAGATCGGAACTTGGGATTCGAGCAACGGAGCCACATCCTTGGGTCAGCAAAGTGCCAGGTATTCAGAGAGGCTCTTGACCGAGCGAAAAGAAATGAGAGACGATGATCAGCATTCTTCCAGGAAATCTGCACAGAAGTAGAATGGCCGACGATTTTTTAACTCAACTTAGGTATGTGAAGAAATTCGATCCGCTGTTACTTTGTGAGCAGTACAAAAACAAGGAAGCGCCAACGTGGTACGGAGAAAGCACAGGAACTGCTGCTCCTTGGATAGCAAATGCAGAGAAGGTTCCAGTGGAAGAACATGGCGCTGGAAAGGGCTTCGTCTGGGTAAAGAGCAAAAAGATCACATTCGTCAGCTGCTATTTTACGCCAAACGCAAGTATCAAGAATTTTTGAGCTAATCTTAACAGCTTAGAAGACGAGATTTGAATGATGGAAGACAGCTTAGTGGTCGCCGGCGACTTTAACGCTAAGGTGCTGGAGTGGGGAATGCCAATTTCGGACTCCAGGGGAAAGAGAATTATAGAGATCACAGCCAGATTGGGTCTTATAGTCCTCAATACTGGTACCAGAACGACTTTTAGACGAGCAAGAAATAAGGAGACGATTCCAGATATCTCGCTGGCGTCAGAAGATCTAGGGAGACATATAGTGGGCTGGAGGGTCATCGAAGATTATACAGGTAGTGATTACCAGTATATATCTTTTCAGGTGCATAAGGATCGAAGATTGAGGCAACCTTATGTCTCAAATTTGCCAAAATGAAACTTAACTAAGATCAAGAAAGAAAAGTTTAAGAAGGACGATCATGCACACTCAAACAACGGGAAGACAAACACGATGTAACTCATAAATCAGAGCTGATACTGAAGCCCTGGTAACGGAAACCATGTGCCTTATTCATCAGGCTTGGAACGTTGCAATGCCAAAGAAGATGAGGCGACATAACCGAAAAGCGGCATACTGGTGGACAGAGGATATAGCAGAGCTGAGAGCAAAATGCCTTCATTTGATACGGAAAGCCCAACAAGCGAGACAGAGAAAACCTGCGAAAATGGCTGTTAAAAAAGCAGAATTCTTGCATGCCAAGAAACTGCTTCGAAATGATATTGAGCAGAGCAAACGCTTGAGCTGAAAACCCTCAGAAAGAAAGTAGACAATGATCTGCGGGGCTTAGGCTACAAAATAGTCACTAAAAAACTGGGTGCTTTCAAGTCAACTGAAATGAAAGAACTAGAAGCTATGGAACGCATAGTAAATGCACTGTTTTCTCATCATAGCAACAACAAATATATAGGATATCACAGATGTAGACATCCCACTGCTTAGCGAGGAAGAACTCCAACAAGCTCTGAGGTATCTGCAAAATAAGGAGGCGCCAGGCCCAGACGGTCTTCGGTCAGAAGTGCTAAAAATGGTAGGAGAAATGAATTTTGAGCTGTTGTTCTGTATGTACAATGCTTGCCTCCAAACCGGATGCTTTTCCAAAGCGTGGAAATCTCAGAAGTTGGTGCTATTTAGCAAGGGTAGAGGAGATACAGGGCGTTAAGAGTGCCTTGAACACAGCTTGGTGGGACGATATAATAGAGGCACTACAAGTCACCTTCAAAGTGCCACAGTATTTCCTTCGAATGATAAGAGATTATCTGCAGTATAGAGTGCTGCTATTCCATACCACTGAAGGAATGCACAGTAGAAAGGTAACAGCCGGGGTAGCACAGAGATTAGTCCTAGGAGCAGACCTTTGGAATGCTTCGTAAGACGGCATACTCTGTATGAAAATTCCATAAAACACCTGCCTGGTGGGCTATGCCGATGATATAGCTGCAGTAATTGTGGCTCGCAACACGGAACTGGGACAGATGAAACTAAACCAGGTCATGAAACGGGTTTGCCGGTGGATGCAGGAAAACGGCTTAAGCCTTGCCATACGGCAGATGGAGATAGTTATTCTGACGACAAAAAAGATTGACACAATGATTCCGCTAAAGGTTGGGGACGAAACCATACAAACCCAGAAAAAATTAACTTTTGGGAACATATGAAACGAGCTTCTGATGAAGCTGCTATAAAAACAACAGCTTTAAGCCGATTCATGGCAAACATAGATGAACGGAAGGCAAGCAAACGCCGGCTATTGATGTCCGTAACTACATTCATCCTGCTGTACGGAGCCGAAATGTGGGCAGACGCACTCGGGAAGGACACGTATAGGAAACGAAAGACCGGAGTACAATACCGAAGTGCACTAAGAGTGGTTTGCTCGTATCGTACGGTGTTTCAACCAGCAATCATGGTTATAGCCAGAATAATACATATTGACTTGCTGGCTAGTGAGATTAAAATTATCTTCGAAAGAAAGATATAAATCGGCAAAATTGCAGCGAAGCGAGAAACAAGATCCGAAACCATGGAACACTGGGTAAATAGGTGAGCAAATGCAACCAGAGGATGATGGACTGCTACACTAATAAAAAGCATAACACCATGGATATTACGGAAGCATGGAGAAGTGAACTTTTTTCTCACTCAATTTCTATCGGGACATGGACTTTTGCAGGCATACTTTCACAAAGTGGGCAAAGCAAGAAGTCCTAACCGCGAGTATTGCGGACCGATTAGAGATGATGTCTCTCACACATTCTTTATTGTGAGAGATGGGTAGAAAATAGAGAAAGACTGAGGACAGAAATTGGACGATTTTCTGCAGAAAATATAGTAGAAAAGATGGTAGAATCAGAGAAATTCTGGAATAGCATAGCTACGTTTGTCGAGAATATATTACGAGAGAAGGAAATAGAAGAAAAACTCTTTCCGAAGTAGATTCAACAACTGAGGCATAAGACCTCGAAAATAACAGCCAGAACCTATCATGTCCTACCAAGATGTCGAAGGCCGACGAACCCGTTTTGCGACGTTGTCGCAATGCTGAAGATGATGCGTATATCTTGGTTGAATTATGAAGGTGGCTAAGCCCGAAGTGGTAGATCAAACGTAGTAAGACAGCAGGAGCCCTTGAAGGCAGGGAAACGGCACCCCCTGAAGTATTGCGAAAGCGGTCCCGGAGGGATCTCTGCCAAGAAGAGAAGGGTGTGTATTTTTTAGTGGGTGGAAATCTGACACGCTCGGGAGGTGCAGACCCATCCCAAGTGTGTTTGAAAGATTTTCACACATCCTCCAAAAAAAATCATCATCATTATCACCATCACCATCATCATTATCATTATCATTTTTTATAAAATATACGTAGGTGTCCACATAAAAAGGGCCCTTATGGTGGGTATGGAGTTACGAATACAGTCATATAGCTGGCTAAATTACCGGCATTCTAAGATCAGGATGTATGTTGAAGAACGAGTCGTTGGGGCAACTTCTGGTTATTTCCGGTACAAGAGCATAGTGCCAATATATGCAGCATAGATTTCAATATCATCCTCCACTCAAACCCGTAAATAGTTGGTTAAACAACCACCGCAGGGTCCTCCTGGGAGCGACTGCCATCCAGGAAAATGACACTGGCTCCCTGTTGAACAACGGTAAATTACACCTATGGCCACGCCTCACGACCGTAAGATGGGTGCCACAGGGTACGATATAATTACAATGAATGGCCGGTGAAGCCCTCGGGTGTCTTGAGGACACGAAGCTACCCAAGAATGTCAGCTCTTTGCATCCATCTCGCCAGTGAGAGCTTCGCACCTTCAAGAGAATCTTTTGTACGTGTCGCTCTAAATCCGATTGAAACCAGACTTTAATACGACCTGTTACTGTGCCGACCAGACCCGAGGGCGTCACACTAACGGGGTATGAGTGTAGTTCGTTTTCCGAAGTCAAGGAGAATGATGTCAGGCTTCGAGTGTGCGATAGGAACTATTGTCGAAAACTTGTAGTTCCAGTAACTTAGATACTTCTCGTTCTCGACAATCCACTCCGTTTTCCTCGGAGCGTCCAACAAGACTGAGTCGCAGCCAACATCGTAAAAGCGACAAACAAAATCTTTCTTAGGGCCGCATTGTATCTGTGCACATAACTCGCTTCCGTGTGAGTGGGGAACCCGTACAGTATGTGTCCTAGGTATTCAGAATGTGCATGAGACGCTCTGCACCTATTGCTGAAAACGTCTTGACGTAAAATGTGGCTGCGGTATACTAAGATGAAAATGATATCGACCTGGCACGCGAAAATGAAACCCTCTGTACCTGAATTAAGTGCGGATGACTTGAGGAAAGCAAACGTTCGCTCCATCACACAGTGGAAAAAAATAATGTCTCTGGACAAATTGATATTCAGAAGCGGTTTGTGATCCGATTTTAACGTTCTCTTTAAATTGAAGCTAATAAAATTACGCATAAATCGGTTTAAGCAATTACCAATTGTTATCGACCGATAGCACAGGGCCATTACTAAATAACAGTCTGCTCATTCTCGAAAGAAACGCAATTTTTTTCTTAAACAATTCCTAAGGTGATAAAAATTGGTTTAAACAATTGTCGTTGACAAGGAAAATTGTTGATTGTCATATAAGCTCCCCAAAAATTTTGAAATTAGTTATTTAGACTTCATTACGTTTGAAACGGTTCAGTATAATTTCAAAATTATATTTATAAACTTGATTGGAGCGGGAGAAGGTATAAGCCGATACGCTACTGAGCGGCTCTCGCGAATTCTTATGCGAAGGGGTAAGATATATCACATGCAAC
>JAUMHM010084000.1:0-12792 GCA_032362435.1 Melikaiella ostensackeni | reverse complement strand
ATTGTATGCTTCCTTTGATAATATGTACCTCACACGTTATAGAGATCGATTTTGACGAAGCCTTTGTTGTAGATCTTCTAGGGCAATTAAAACTAGCATATTTCAACGATATGATTCATCATGTGTGTTTACGAGAACATTAATTACAACGCATAATTAGGATTGTTGTTATTTTATTCAAACATTTACACGAAAGTCATTTGTAATTACCTTATTATTATTAGTATTATTAGTTTTATTTTACATTCAAGAAGAAACGTCGTTTTCACACAAGAATTTGTCGTTTCTTAAAATAGGTTGACTCATGTTCACAGTTGCACAAATAGTCGTAAATATTTGCTCACATTTTGAAACAAGATTCATTGGAATTGTATCCCCCAAAATTTTAAATACTTTCAATCTCTGATTAAAGCGCTCTACATGTACTCGAGCACTTGACACGTTTACATTTTCTAAAGCTTCTGACTTCGCAAATTGTTTCTTTTTTCTCAAAAATCCGGGCTGTACAACAGTAATATCATTGTTACGGCAAATATCGTCAACAGAAAACCCTTTGCCTGTCATTACCTTGTCATTTGCATCTAAACATTCAACTAGGCCACTTTGTTCGAAAATAGCTTTGTCAGAAGCACGACCACCATAAGCTTCACTTGAAAAAGATATTGTTCCACTTAATTCTTGATCAGTTCCAATAAACGACAAGAAATCGAACGTCATCAAGTCCCCGCTTTTGATTTGAACTCCTATTTCTACGAGCCTTGGCGAAAGATCCGCATCAGAATTTTCGTGACTATCCAAATCCCCTTCGTTAAAATATGAGACATCAGAATTTTCTACCATATCAATTCCTGGTCCTTCGTTTTCCGTCTGAACTGCTTCTATTTCTAGATTCATACCAGGTAATTTTTCTTCTTTGTATTCCTTTTTGTTGCTTCGCTGAAGGTGTCTTACTTCTCTAGCTCTTTTTAATTGTTGATTTTTGGGAACCTCCACAGAACACTTCGGTAAATTGTACGATGGAACTGCAGTGTTCTTTAAATGTCTTCTCGAAGCAGCTGCATCTGCAAATACATCAAATGTTCTTTGTAAATGAAAACGTGGCTTATGTATTTTTGGCACTCTATTGTCAAATAATTATGAAACATTTAAACAATACAACTTTGAGGTTATAATGGACATGATTGTAATGTGATTTTAATAAATGTTTATAACGAAGCTTGGTTTCGTTATGAACATTTTTTTATAGAACATTTAAACATTTATGTTTTATACCTTTAATTAATGTATCATTATTATCATCAATTCAAAAAGTTATATTAAATTATATGAATTTACTCACCTGGTAATATATAGTCATCCTTTTGAAAATGCAAGGAACAAACTAGCAAACGAGGAGTGACTTTCCCATTTTTAGGGATGATTCCCAAGCTTTTCTTCTATCAACTTTTTCTGAAATTCCTATTTTTGAAGAAAAATCCACAAAATTTTCTCCTTCCAAAGGAAATTTGTGAAATCTCACAGTAGGATCTCGTCGGGCCAGACTATTGCAGCCAAAAACACGGCAGAAAGCGTTACTTTTAGTAGCTTTTGATTTAAAACGCATTCCACTTTCAATATTCAATTTGAAAAACACTAGAATTACGCGAAATAATAAAAAAATCTGATTATTTTTGAATAAATGTCTTGTCCGGGTATCTCTAACGTGTTTACTAGCAGAAAGTTAACCGTTTAGAAAACTTCGAAATTTCATCACCAGGTGGTGTATTCGACCTCAGCGGTTCCCAATAGTGACTTAGATAGGCTACAGGTTTTTGCCAAATTATTGATTTAGGATGGCAGTGATTAGGTTAGACACGAATTTAATTAATATTGCGCTTTGGAATGCAAACGAGCTTCGAAACAATATCTCAGAACTTAGAGATTTTATTAAATCGCATAAAACTGATATTATGTTAATAAACGAGGTAAGGTTAGCTCCAAAAGATAAAAATATATATGCCAGACTAAAATGTTATCAGGAAAGATAGATCTGGCGCCAAAACTGAAGGAGGGGTTCTTATATTCATACATATGGACTTAAAATATACAGATATTGAAACTGACCCTAAGTGTATTGAAAATGTGGCTATCAGGCTTTCAAAAAATATCTCAATTGTCTCAGTGTACAGTCCACCACAGAGGAAGTTAGATATTAATGACTTGAATACGATTCTCAAAAGAAGTAACAAGGTTTTAATGTTCGGCGATCTGAACGCCAAAAATATGGAGTGGAGTTGTCATAGGGGTAATGAAAACGGAAAAATTTTACAAAATTACGCGGTTAAAAAATTGTTTACGCTACTAGCTCCTGATTTACACTGTATTTATACAGCGCTGCGTTACCAAGTATTGTTGACATAGGCCTAGCAGAAAATATAAACTGCAATATAGAGCCAAACGTTGTAGACGACCTCTCCTCCGATCATAATCCGGTTAAAATTATTCTAGATAGTGGTCTTGATATTAAGAAGCAAAGACGAAAATTCCTAAATTATAAGCTAGCAGATTGGCCTATAATGCGTAATATTATAAATACCGAGTTGATTCTTGAACGAAATCTGCGAACTATAAATGATGTAGATAAAAAAATTGACCTGCTGGTTGGTATTATCACCAAAGCCTCAGATAAGGCCATTTCAAAAACGAACTTTAATACCAATCACAAACCACTACCCTCTCATATTAGAAATTTAATTAAGACTAGAAGTGCCTTGCGCAGATGACTTCAAAGAACGAGCAGTGATGCTGTGCGTAAAGTTAAAAACAAATTAGCCAATAGAATAACGAGAGAGATTTCCATTTTTGAAAATTTAAACTGGCAAAATAAATTAACAAATCCAGAAGTAAAAGATAATAGTCTTCGGAAAACGGATAAATGTCTTATGAGAAAAATAAAAATCACGCTCCCACCCTCCATGGGAAAAACAGTTTAGGAGTGTCTAATAAGAACAAGGCCAACGTTCTTGCAGATCACTATGAGTTAGTCCATAATCTGACTGAGGATATGGAAAATGAGGATACCGAGCGGCAGGTCAATGCGAAATATAGGCAGATTTTAGTTAAAGGAGTAGATAAGAAACAGGTGAATCTAGTCACGCCACGTGAAATTAGAAAAACAATCATGAGCACGGGGTAGAGAAAGGCTGCAGGGCTCGATAAAATTCAGAATATTATTACTGAAAAATCTTCCTAAAAGGGCTTATATTCAATTGACATATATTTTCAATGCATGCTTAAGCCTAGCTTATTTTCCGAATACCTGGAAAATTGTTAATATTTCGCCATTTCATAAACCTGATAAAGACAAACTTTTCCCAACTAGCTATCGTCCATTTAGTTTGCTACCTCCTCTAGGAAAGCTTCTTAAAAACATTATCTACAATAAAATTAAAACATTCGAGTCAATAAATAAGGTTTTAATTCCGGAGCAATTTGGTTTTAGGCCAAAAAGAAACACAGTACAGCATCTAATTAAACTTACAAATACTATCAGTACAAACTTCGATAAAAACATTTCAACGGCAATGATTTTGCTGGATCTGGAAAAGGCCTTTGACACCGTTTGGCATCAAGGTCTAATCTATAAACTAGAAAAATGTAAATTGCTAATCTATATAGTTGAAATTATTCAAAACTATCTCAAAAATAGGAAATTTGTAGTCACAGTTGATGGGGAGAAATCTGAACAACAAGAAATAGCAGCAGGAGTCCCGCAGGGATTCATACTCGGCCCGGTCCCCTTTTTGTATTATATTAAGGATATCCTGAGACAGATAGGTACACTATTGTCATTTTTTGCCGACGATACAGCGGCCTACACAGCATCAATGAGCAAACACATAGCTATAGACAGGTCACAGCGTTATGTAAGTATTTTAGCCGAACACTTCGATAGATGGAAGCTTAAAGTAAACGTTCAAAAGACTGAGCTAATTGTATTTACACATAAGCATAAAAAGGAAAATATTCTTGATTTCTACATGTACAATCAACTAGTTGAGCTTAAGACTAAGGTCAAGTATCTTAGAACAATTTTGCAAAATAAATTCAATTTCTATGCTCAAATAGAAAACATTAAAAATAAAGTCCATAAGATGATAGGTGCCCTCTTTTGACTTATCAGGAGAAAAAGTAAGTTATGTATTAAAAATAGAATTATTCTCTATAATATGATTATTAAGGCTGTGATGCTCTATACAGTGCAGTCTGGAGTAATACAAATAAATCAAACATACTTAAATTACAAAGACCTCAAAATAAGTGCATCAGAATGACAGATGATGCAAAATGTAGAGACAGAAATGTAGATATTCATCATGAACTTAAGATTCCACTCATTAGAAATCAAATTTACGAGAAAACAAGAAGTTTCTATGAAACACAAATAAATATACCTGAATTGCAGGATGCAAAAATACTGACTAGGGAGGAAGCTTCTTCCAAAATGAAGTACAAAATGCCTTACCATTTATTGATAGATAAGTAAATGCCGTCCCTCAGCATCTTTACATTGTAAGTTAGTTTGTAAGTTTGCATATTTCTATCTCATCTGTTATCTAGTTGTAAGCCAAAACAAAAATTTCATGGGTTTTTTGAAAAAATTTTTACCCAAACTCACAAGATTATCAATAGCGAAAGCTGCGAAAATCTTTACTATCAAAAACAAAAACTTAAAACATTTTACATAGGCCGTATTCGATTCTCAAACAAGAGACCTAAATTAAGATTGCTGCTTAGCAGAAATTATATAAATGTATACTTTTTGTAAACCATATTTTTTATGATCAATAAAGGAATTTTTAAAACGAAAAACCAGCAAAACTCAGCCTCCAGCCTCACAAGCATCCGAACGTGCTTACCACTCGACTCCACTCTACCTGCTACCCACTTTTATTTGAAGTTTTTTTGTAAATTTTCATTATTTACTGAAATAAACGGAAAAAGCATGAAATTTTTGGGGGTATGACCTTGAAAACCAAATTTGCCGGTATTTTCACTATCATTTTCGTAATCAACGAGTCAAAATACATGGGTATACACAGTTTCAAATCAATCGGAAGTAAGTACTTTTCGGAACTTTATCCAAATGTAGGCTCTGAAACTTTTTGAACCTCAATTCGTCTCAATTTCCTATTTCGCCGCACTGTACCACGCCCAGTCCGTCCCTGTTCAGAATGTCTCCACTCAAGAATTTTTCTGAGAAGAGTTGAGAATTTTGAAAACGTTAAGAATCAAAATTTTAGAACATTTTCGATGTTTCCATTAAAAAAATTTGTTTACCAGGGAAAGTCTAGATTTTTTTAGAAATTTTTTGATACAACTTTTTGGCAAAGGTTCTAAAAATGATTAAAGCAGCTTTTCCTTGTAGGGATATTTTTTTAATAATTTGATCATTCTCAGAGAAACCGATTACGAAGGGAAATAAATTTCCTGGTTTCATGTTTTATTAATAAGAGAAAAAATATGCAATTCTCGTTTTCATCTGCTCTTGAAATATTTTCTTCACATTCATACAGCCCACGCTAATATTACATAACAAAAAGGCGTCGATCTATAATTATACGAGATAACCAATCCAGGCTTCGAGCTTAAAATTAGTATTGTTTCTCAAATTTTTTGTGCAACTTTCAGCACATTTTAATTTCATTTAACTTTTTACAGCTTTTTATACCATAAGAAAACAAACACGCGCGCGATTATTATTTTTGGTGTCTCACGCAACTTTAAAATTAAACTATAAAATTAATATTAATACAAAATTTTTGTATTTCATAGTATCTATTATCTAAAATAATGAAAAAGAAAATTAAAGACAATATTTTTGAAAATTAATCAAAATTGTTATCTTAACTTCAAAATTAATATACAATATTTTCGTATAGACAATCAAACCGTTGCATTTTTGTTTGAAAATACCAATTTCCAAAGAAAAACACTAACAAGACCTGAATTTGTTCATAATTTTAAATTTAATACTTGAAGTCAAATGATTTTTGTTTAAAATAACCGATTTGCGGTGAAAAACGCTAACATACCCTATTATTGTTCAAATATAATAAACATTCTTTAAAATATAATGACTTTTTATTAACGATAGCAATTTTAGACAAAAAAAAATATAACATAACAAAAAATTGTTTAAGATTGTGAATCTTTTTTTACACCTAATGTTTCTTCATTGAAATAACCGAATCCCGGTAAAAAATATTAGCATAACCTTAAATTGTTTTAAAATTGTAAATCTTCTTTGAAATCTATATCGATATTTCCGATGAAAACGGATGGCTTAACGCACAATGGTACACAAATTTTTCATCTTATTTGAAATCTAATGAGTTTTCAACAAAAATTCCAATTTCCGAAGAAAATCACTAACACAATCCAAAATTGTTCAAAAACTTGTACATTTTATTACTTTAAACAAAAATCTAATGATTTTTAAAAGTACCAATTTTAGAGATTTCAGGTGAAACACGCCAACATAACCTAAAATTGTTGAAAAAATGTAAATATTCTGTGAAATCTTATAATTTCTTATTGAAAGTACTGATAATTTCCGGTGAATAATGTTAACGTAACCTCAAATTGTTTTAAAATTGTAAATCTTCTTCGAAATCTATATCTATGCTTTCGGTGAAAACCTGTGGCTTAACCCACAATCGTACACAAATTTCAATCTTCTTTGCAGTCTAATGATTTGTTTAGTAAAAATATACCGATTTTCGATGTAAAATATCAACATAACCTAAAATTGTTAAAAATTTGTGGATTTCTTTGAAATATAATTATTTTATGAAGAATGCCAATTTCCGAAGAAAAACATAATCCAAAATTGTCTAAAAATTCTAAATCTTGTTCAAATCATAATAATTTTTGTTTTAATGTACCAATTTTCGATGCAAACACCAATCTAACCTAAGATTGTTGGAAAATTATGAATCTTCTTTGAATCTAATGATTTTAGAACAAAAATTTCAATTTCCGAAGAAAAACACTAACACAATCCAGAATTGTACAAAAGCTTGTACATTTTATTACTTTAAAAAAATCATTAGATTTAAATCTAATGATTTTTGTTTAAAAGTACCAATTTCAGAGATTTCTGGTGAGACACACCAAGATAACCTAAAGTAGTTGAAAAAAATGTAAATATTCTTTGATATCTAATAATTTTTCATTAAAAGTACCAATAATTTCCGACGAAAAACACTAACATAAACATAACATGAAATTGTTTAAGATTGGAAATCTTCTTTTAAACATAATGATTTTTGATTAAAATAACCGGTTTCCGGTGAAAAATGCTAATACAACCTTAAATTGTTTTAAAATTGTAAATCTGCTTTGAAATCTAATAATTTTTTTACTACAAATATACCGATTTCCGATGTAAAACGTCAACATAACCTACAATTGTTAAAGAGTTGTTAATTCTTTGAAATTACCAATTTCTGACGAAAAACATTTTATAATCCAAAATTGTTTGAAAAATCTAAATCTTGTTTAAATTATAATGATTTTTATTTTAGAATACAACACTAGCACAATCCAAACTTGTTCAAAAGCTTGTAAATTTTATAACTCTAAACAAAAAGCATTGAATTAAAATCCAACGACTTTCGTTTAAAAATAACAATTTCAGGTGCAGCACACCAAGATAATCTGAATTTATTGAAAAATTATTAATATTCTTTGGAATCTAATAATATTTTATTAAAAATACCAATATAACAGAATATTGTTCAAAATTGTAAATCTTCTTCGAAATCTCATGATTTTTTTTTGAATAACCGACTTCCTGTAAAAAATGTCAATATAACCTGAAACTGTTCAAAAATTACAAATCTTATTCGAACTATAATGATTTTTGTTTTAAAATACCAATATTTTTGGTGTAAGACGCTAACAACCTAAAATTTTTGTAAATTAGGAATCTTGATGACGATTTTTGTTTAAAAATGCTGACTTCCGGTGAAGAGCATTAAAATAAAACATGTTTAATATTTCCAATAATTTATTAAATACTTTGAAAGTTTTAATTTACGCGCGCAAAAGTATTGAAATATTTACAAATATATTGTTATCATAAAGGATGAACCTTTTTTAATAATGAAGAATAATTAATGAAAAGATAATTTTTCGCGTCTATTTAAGAATAAATACTGAATATGCACACGAGTGTTCAAAGTGCCCGCTTAGTGGCTACGGAACTGCTTAACTCCGCTGAGCTCACGCGCCTCTCTCTCGGCCTCTTGGACCCCCTCATCACCGAATGCAGTCGGCGAAAATTCTACGAAGACGATATATGGAGAGCCGTTGAATGGTTCCGGTGCATGTGAAATCATTTTCGCATAGCTATGAATAATTGAAATTTCAGGGTTGTTTTAAAAAAATTACAAATTCTTTCTTCAAACATTTATAACTTTTTACCCAATTGAGATAAAGTTTTCATTCCTGACTCTAGTGATGTTAACTTTCCTATTAATTGTCGATTTTCTCAAAAACCTTACGTTTTTTTTGCCCATTTTTTTTTTGCTGAATTGGTACTCAAATAAAAAAAGATTTTTGTAAGTTGCATCCGGGCCAAACAATTTTTGTGGTCAAGGGAATTCTTCTTCTCGCAAAATTGATTTTTCGCATTTTTCTTACAAACAACGACAGATTCGACAAAATGCTAAGAAAAAAATATGTTTATTTTGAAAACTTGTACAAAAAATACTTCTTACTCGTTTATGATATCTTGCATCGTTCGCGAGAAAAATGAAAAAATTCATTTTTTCGACAAAAATTCTCGTGGCCACAAAATTGATTAAGTCTGCATAAGACTTACAGAATGTCTTCTTTATATAAGCACGAATTCAAATACCATATTGGATAAAATTAAAAAATGGGTTTTTCCATAAAATCAACTTTCCACGATTTCAAAATTCAGCCGGAAAGATGAAGTCAAATTTAATAGAAAAATCACTTTCTTTATTTTATCCCATTTTTTTTAACTCGCGCTTATATAAACACGACGATTGGTAAGTTCTATGCAGGCCAAATCATTTTTGTAGCCACGAGCATATTTTTTCCGAAAATTAAATTTTAAAATTTTTCTCAGTAACGATGCAACATATATGAGAGTAAGAGGTATTTTTTGTAGAACATTTTGAGAGAAACAAATTTTGTTTTGCATTTTGTCGAATCTTCCATTGTTTGTAAAAAAATCCGAAAATTCAATTTTTCGAAAAAAAAATCTCGTGGCCCCAGAAATGGTTTAGCCTGCATAAAACTTACAGAATGTCTACTTTATATAAGCACGAATTCAGAAACAATATTGGATAAAATAAAAAGATGAGATTTTCCATAAAATCAATTTCCCACTATTTTAAAATTCCGCCGGGAAGATGAAGTCGATTTAATAGAACACCCCGGTAGTTTTTTTCATATTATCCTATTTTTTTCAAATTCATGCTTATATAAAGAAGACACTCAGTAAGTTCTATGCAGGCCAAATTATTTTTAAGGCCACGAGAATTTTTTTTCGAAAAATTGAATTTTTAAATTTTTCTCGGAAACGATGCAACATATCATAAATGAGTAAGAGGTATTTTTTGTAGAACATTTTAAAGGGAACAAATTTTGTTTTGCATTTTGTCGAATCTTTCATTGTTTGTAAGAAAAATCTGAGAATTCAGTTTTTCGAAAAAAAATCTCGAGGCCACAAAAATGGTTTAGCCTGCATAAAACTCACAGAAGGATGTTTACTTTACAGTTTACAGAAGTACAAATTCTACCAAAAAATGGACAAAAAATAAAAAGGATTTCAAAAGAGGACAATTAACCTCACCAGATTCAGGAACGGAAATTTAAATATCTAAATTAGGTCAAAAGTTATAAAGTTTTGAAGAAAAAATCTGTCTTCCTTTTTAAAAACATCTCTAAAATTTCAAATGCTCCTAACTTCGCGAAAATAATTCTTTTCTCAAAACGGTAAAATACGTGTCGTTTCATTTCCTTTGAAAAACAATATATTTAAGAGGCGAATGATTCTATGACTTAAGTTGCACTGCCTGCCTGATTTGAAATGGATCCGGTCCAACTAATTATCAACGCTTCAAAAAATAAAAAAAGTTTACGATTTTAAGAATCTGTTAATAAATCAAATTTCTTCGACTCTGATTTGTTAAAATCAAATTTTTGATTGTTAATACACTTTAATATCGAATAGTTTAATTTTAAAAATTTTCAGTGTTTAAAAAATATTCCATTCTTATTAAAACCTGAAGTGGACCAAAATTTAATTTGTAATAATAATTAATAAATAATTTTGAAATACAATGAATGACGTGAATTTGTTTGTGAATAAATACTAAATTCGAATTTAAGAAAAACACTTTTAATCGAATCTCATGTCAGATAAAAAATATTAAAAGTTCCATTCCTCCAATTCAAATTTTGCATTCACAATTTAAATTAAAACTTAACCAGGTCTGATATGAGAAGCTATTAATATAATTATCGCAAAGAAGTCATTGATGATAATGAACAGGTCGCTCGACCAATCAAGAGTTCAAGTAATATTTTCAAAAAAAATAATGTCTCGTATTGTCATATAAAAATGAAATCTTATTTCATTTTTTTTGTATGGAAAGAAAAATTTACATGAAATTTTATTTTCAATTTTCTAAACATGATAGGTCAGTAACGTTTGAGAATTTTTATTATTTTCAGTTTCAATTTTTAATGTACCTACAATAGAGTGGTCCAAGAAATCGCATTTCGATTTTTGGTGATACCTCCCCCCCCCCAATTTGTTTGTTTTTCGAAAAAGGAATTCCCTATTTTTTTTCAAATCGGTCAACATTAATCCGTGCCCCGAGCATTTGAAATTAACATAGGATTTTAAACAGGAAAAGCTCAGTTTTCAAAAAAATGGAAAAAAGCTTGTTATTAACTTCTTGTTAATTAAAGTTTAGTCGCTTTTTAAAAAATGTTCAAGGAATAATTTCTTACCGATAACTTTTAATTTTGACATCACCAACCCTCTTATATTTTGCCCGAAATATGCCCTAAAAATGTTAAATTTAAAATTAAATTACTTTATTAATTATTTAAAATTAATGACGCAATTATTGAACGTTACAAGTGATATTTTGTGATAGACAGTTTTCAATTATTTAAACAATTATTAATCATTCACTCGTACTTCCTTATCTTAAAACTTATGCTCTAATTGTTTAAACAATGATAACTTTTGAAACAATTTTTATCAGTACTTTATGGATAGTTATTTTTTGGATCAATTTTGTTAAGATAAGAAAATACTTAATAATAAGCGACATAGTGTAAGAGATTCGAAAAAACTAGAATTTTCTCCACGTTTCCTATGAAAAGGCGCAAGAGATATTAATTGTTTGAATAATTGTAAACTGTCTTTAACAAAAAATATCACTCTTAACATTCATTAACTGCGTCATGAATTCCAGGAAAAAATACTTTTTACGATTCACAGGAGAAAAAATCGTTTATGCTAATGAAAATTCGTTAATTGTGTCATTAATTCCATAAAATACTAACTCTTACCAATCGGGTGGAGAAAAAATTTCAAATAAAAATTGTTTAGTCAATTGCAAAACATGTTAAACAAAAAATATTAATCTTGACATTCATCAACTGTGTGATTTATCGGAAAAAATAATACATTTTTACGATTTACAGGGGAAAGAAAATGTTTAAACAAGTTAAAATTGTTTAAACAATTTAGAACTAGTTGAAACATACTTGGAAACTTCTTATTTGTCGAATGAAGACAATTCATGTCAAAAAAATATTTAAACATGCCGTCTTTAGCATGAATTTTAGATTGCTATTTTTCATTTTTCGGAACATTTTCCGGGCACAATACAAGGGGGTTGGGGGGGGGGCAAAATTAAGAGTTATTTGGTGGAAAATATTCCTTGAACATTCCTTCAGAGGTGAGTAAACTCTAATTTACAGAAAGTTTCTAACAAGTAGTTATTTTTCCTATTTTTTCGAAAACTGAGCTTCTCCCATTTAAAATCCCATAATAATTTCAAAAGCTCGGGGGCACGGGTGAATATTGACCAATTTGAAAAAAAATGGGGAATTTATTTTTCCGAAAAACGAACAAATGGGGGGGATAGAACACCAAAAATAAAAAATAAAATTTCAACAGTTATAAATTTGGACCACCCTAATGTACAATGCGAAAAATAGTTTTTTGACTTGTGCAAAATTATATAAGGTTTGAATTGTAGACGCTTAAACTTAAAGGTTTTCATTATCTTCGCTTTGTTATAATAGTTTTGTTTAAAAAAAAAAGAATAAAATAAAATTTGCTTGGAAAAACATTTTATTTACATTTTTTTCTTTGTAAATAATTAATCAAATTCAAAATTAAAAATAATCAGTCAAAAATTGTTTATGTTTAAGTTTTTTTCAGGCAATAATAAACTAATTAAAAAAGGAGAAATATATATGCATTTTTCTGAAGGCCGTGTCTAGGTTCACCGAAATTCGGTGAGCCTAGACCCAACTATTTTCGGTGTGCCTATAGACACTTTGTTTTCTGAAAGTGAAAAAAAACGCAGAATATTGAAAAAATCAAGTTTTCCTTAATTTGCAATTATTAGTAATCATTAAAATACTTTTCCTCTTGGTTAAAAAAGAACAAGTTTTGACGTGCGCGAGAATGAATTGTTTATATTTTGTTTATTGATTTAAAAAGTGTAATACTTGTAGTTCTTG
>JAUMHM010083999.1:0-12793 GCA_032362435.1 Melikaiella ostensackeni | reverse complement strand
TATATTAATTGAGAATTTCATTATGATGAGGATCAATTTTATTACCTACATTTTTAATGATCTCTAGAGTCAGATCCGAAATTGTTTCAGAAAATATTTGAGAAAAAAATCTATATTCTTTTTTTTTGGAAGATTTGTTATTTTTGCCTTCTTGTTAAAAATTTTATTTTTATATGAAATAAAGAATAATAATTAACGTAAGTTGAAAAAATTTACTAAGACACCAAGAAGGTGTTTCTCCAAAATTGAAGAAATACCTAGTAAGGTAAATGACAGATTTTGAAAACATATGGGATTTACGAGCTATGCACTCTCCTTCGATTCTTAGAAAAATAGCCTTCACAGAACGAAAAACAAATCTCAGCATAAAAAGGGACGTTTTCTGGTTTCCGTCAGTATGTATCGTGATTCGTAATAGTTCAGTCGGGCGTCGATCAGCTGTTTCGAAAATTTTCTTCAAAATATTATTTCATAGTTCTTCGCTTTTGATTCAGTGTACAAAAATTAAAACACAAAAATGAAAATAGTGTATCCTGAGTGTTTTAAACCAGTTTTTTGAATAAAATTCGTATTAGGGACTAGAAGAATTGTGATTTGAAGGTTACTAAAGATCAAGATGAAAAGGATCAAGTACAGTGGATCAATAGACAAAAACAAATAAGCTAAGTGTTTTAAAAAATATTAATTATAATTCCGCTTATATTCATGATGAATTTTATTTGAAAGAAATTGGGGATGAAAAAAACAGTAGAAAATTTTATGACTTTGATAGTTTTATTATATTCCTATGAGAAAAAAAATGTCTTCATTTAATTAGTCAACTTATATGAAAAGCATGTACAGAACTGTCTCTTATGAGCCTATCACATAGATTTTTAGAAACATATTTTCTCATTCTTAAAGACTTTTTATGTGATGTGATATTACACGAAAGGACTTTATCAGAGGTTGTGTTTTTAAAGATTTTCCTTTTAAATGCTAGTAGTTGATCCCTGAGACAGGGTGCCTATTAGAAATTTAAATTTCAGAATTTCGCAAAAGCTACCCCCGAGTTAATTTTTTTTTTAGCATAACTGATCTCTGCAGTCAATTTGTCATCAATTAGTCGTTGTTCTGAGAAAAGTTAATATGCAAACTCTTCGTAAAAAATGAAAAAAAAACGATTATAAACGCTGACTTGATTATCAAAGGTTAAACGAAGTGGATTAATCGATCATTGGCGTGACGGACAATTTTTTTCTGAGGGTACTTCTGAATATACACACTTTACCGTAACTCTTGGCAACTTTCACGGGTCACGGAAATAATATTTACATGAACTGTTCATTGAGCGCTTCCGGGAGCTTACAAGTCTCTGAAGAAATTACAGTCTGACAGAAAATAAAAATTCTTGTAATTTTCCATCGTTGGAAAAAGAGTTTCCAAGATTAACTGACAAAAGTTTAAAGTTGAGAGGAAATTTAAATAAATAATTGATCACTCTCTACTCTCCCATAAAAAATTCACTTTCTGTCCTAGAGAGTATTCTTTAAAAATCCAAGAAGAATTCAGCTCTCATTAGATAAATATACCAAAAATTTGAAAGAATTTGACATTTGAATTTAAGAATTTAATATTTAAATATTCTAAATTATTTGGTTACAATTTTGATCAGTTTTAAATTCACTGATCTTAGACTTGTATATTCTAAATTTTTTGTTTTAATTTCAGAAGTACGAAATTGCCTGGTTTCTTTTTCAATTCTACGAAATCGTAGAATATAAAATTAAAAGAATTGATAGTTGTACAATTTTCAGTTTGAGGGATTTGTCATTAAACCGTTTTGAATTAAATGCCTCCAGAATAAATTTAAAACATGAAGAATTAAGAAAATGATTTGTCAAATTCATGCATTGAAAATGAGAAGATTTTAGAACTAAGCATTGAAAAATGAAATATTTTTTATTTGAAAACGTTCCAAAATTTAACACATTTCAAACTCAAGTTAAAAAAAAAACAATTTCGAATTGAAGGGTTTCAAATTGTGCAATTTCAAAAATAAAAATCATAGCAATCTTATTTTTTATTATTTTTCAAAAATTTTAATTGTCAATGTAATATCTTACAATTGTCCGATTTTTAGCTGAAGATTTCTAAAAATTTATCATTTGAAATTGAAAAATATTTGATTGGCAGATTTTAAGAATAAATAATAATTCTAAATGAAGTGTTAAGAATTAAACGATTTGAGATTAAAGGGTTAAAAAGTGTGTAGTTCATAATAGAAATAGACCAAAATTGAACCATCTGAAATTGATACCTCAGTAATTGAATAATTTGTTTTATTTTGAATGATTACAATTTTAGACTTCTGAACTTTCATGTTGAACTCTAAATTTTCAATTTTTCCCTTTCATAAGTCTTAATTTTGCAATTAAAATTAAAATATTTTGATTCTAAAAAGTGTAATTAACAATTCGAACATTCTTAATTTTTAAACGTCCAAATTCATTCATAATAATTGAAACTTATGAAGGTTTGAGTATAAACTTATATTTCTTAGGAATTAAAATTTTTTCGGGTTTTAATAAAGTTCGGATTTGTTTGATTTTCAGCGTTCTGCAGTGGAATTCTCTTCATTAACATCTCACATTTTAAATTCCTCGATTCTAAATCTTTTCAGAATAATTCAATTTTAAATGTTTATAATTAAACATTTTTCGATTTTAAACAGTGAAAATAACGTTGAGTTTATGCTTTGTTGAGAAAAATTTGTACAATTAATTTTAATCTTAAGTTATATATTTTTTGTATATTTTCAAAGTTTCAGTCTGAAATTTTTCAATTTTTCAACCTCAAAGACTTTCAATTTCAAATTTTTCAATTTTAAACGTTTTTATCCAGAAATGATACAAGCTTTATTCCTTTTGATTCCATACGAAATATTCTTCTTTATTCAAAATGTTACCTAATCTAAGTAAAACTGTTTGATTTGGAACGTTTTTGATTCAAAATCGTTCAATATATTTAAAAGAAATTTCAAATGCTTTCAAGTCGAAATTATTAATTATTAATTATTAATTAATGTTTTTAAAAATTCTTCGAATTCTTAATATTTGAAAAAAATGACAATGGATTTCAAATTTTTTATATTTTTAAAGTGAGGAAACAAAAATCTACACAAAAAGAAAGAAAAAGGATCCCTGAGTACGAAACTTTTGTTGAAATTGGTAATCCGCATTTTAGAAGGTCAAATCATTATTTAAAAAAAAAGCTTATGTTTAATGAAAAGATAATGAAAACCCCTATCAAATATATAGAGGAAAAAAATGCATTGTTAATAAAAGAGTAATAAATCACCAAAATACATGTCAGTTGAGAAATAAAGGGCTTCTAATTTTTAATTTTACATTATTAAAAGTTTGATAAATTGATGAATTCAAAAATTTTTATTTTGATTTTAAGTACTTTGAATTCAGAAAAGTTTTAATTCTTCGAATGCTTTGATTTTGTAGTTAAATTTTCGAAATTTAATTTCTCGCGACTTTTTTTCTATCATGTCAATGTAACAGTTCATTAGGATACGTCAGTTTTACATGTTTCAAAATTATTTTCCCACTTACAGCAAATTGAAGTTGGAAATGCATGCTGGAAATGCTTTATCGTTGATTTTTATTTTATAAATTTTTTATTTCAGATTAAAATAATTAAAGTCGTGAAATCGTGATGCACAATTTGGAAATTAATAATTTTTAACAACTTAGTTTCAGGGTCTTAATTTAGGAATGCTTTAATTTTCAAACGAAGTTTGGAATTGTTTCATTTTCAACGAATGAAGTTTGAGTTCATTAATTTCGAAAGTTTCTAATTAGAAAGCATACAATTTTCAACTTTTCTAGAAAAAGTTTACTTTGAAGATTCACAATATTTCAAATTTTTCAAATTGTAACGGTGAAAATGACAGTGATTTTTTTTTTGACAGAAATCAAATTCTTAGCAAAAAAATCTATCCAATAACTTCGAATGTCACTCAATACTACATGATATGATACTTATTAATAATATTTATCAACTTTAAATTTGATATAATTTCCATTTAAAATTAGAGTCCTGAATGCATAATTCTAAAACAGTTTAATTTTAGAGGCCTTGCAACTACAGTTTTTTTACTCTAAAAGCTTAAACTCGAAAATATTTGTTTTGAAATTTATTAATTTTTGGAAATTTCCAATTTCAAATTTTACAATGTTGTAAGCTACTACTTTGAAATTGTACAATTTTTAATGTTTTATATTGAAATAGTGTCTAACTTTAAAGTGATTAATATTGGATGATTGTTTATAAAGACAAAATTTTGTTGTTTTGACACATATTTACCGAGGGGAGGGTGAAAAATGGTGGTAAAAAAAATTGACTTTTTCTAAATTAAAGGTTCTTAGTTTCTTTTTTTCGACTAAAATTATGAGAGAGTTCTTCACGCCCTTTCTATTCATCAAAATCATCACTCATGACCTGGAAAATTGTTTGATAATCGGGAAATGACCATAAATTTGTTTTTGTCATCAGAGACCACCCTGAATTATTTTATATTTATATTGAGAATTTGATTGATAATATTATACAATAATTTTTAATTGATAGTTTCAATTATTCAACAATTTCAAGTGAAAATCCTCCGAATCGATATTAGTTTCAAAGTCAAATATTAAAAATCTCAGGACAATTTCACTATTAAATCTTTCAAAATTGCAAAATTTCACAATGAATGCCTTGATAGTTAGTTTTAAGTTTAACAATTTTATACTCAAATATTCTAAATTGTTTGGTTACAATTTCGGTCAGTTTTAAATTCAATAATTTTAGATTTGAAAGTCCTAAATTGTTTTGTTTTAATTTTAAACGTGGAAAATTTTCTGGTTTTTTATATTCTTCGAAATCTCAGAATATCAAGTTGAAAGACTTGGTAGTTTCACAATTTTCAATTTAAGGGATTTTGTAATCAAACGAGTTTGAATTAAGTGCCTCCAGAAAAAATTCAAAACAATGGCAAATTAAGAAAATAATTTGTCAAATTTAAGCTTCAAAAATGAGAAGATGTTAAAGCTAGGTATTGAAAATTAAATTTTTTTTTATTTGAAAATGTTCAAAAATATTAAAGACTTCAAATATCTTAAAATTGTCCGATTTTTAGTAGAAGATTGAAAACAATCATTTGAATTGAAAAATATTTGATTGGAAGATTTCAGGAATGAATAATAATTCTAAATGAAGTGTTAAAAATTGAAAGATTTGCAGTTGAAAAGTTACAAATTGTGATATTTAGAATAAAAATAGATAAAAATTGAACAATCTGAAAATGATACCTCAGTACTTGAATAATTTTTTTAAATTTTGAATGGTCACAATATTAGAGTTCTGAATTTTCTTGATGAACGCTGAATTTTCATTTTTTCTCTTTCATACGTTTTAATTTTGCAGTTAAAATTGAAACAGTTGAATTCTGAAGCGTATAATTCGGATTCGTTTAATTTTCAACGTTTCGTACTCGAGATTTTTTCATTTTTAATGTTTCCCATTTGAAATTACTTTATTTTTCGTGAAAATGGCGGAGAATTTGTTTTTATCAGAAAAATTTGTCTCATCAATTTTAATGTTAAATTTTAATTTTTTGCATGTGATAACAATTCAATATTCTAGAATTTCTGAAGCTTGGATTCTGAAACATTCAATTTAGTTTTCAATTTCTCCCTTTCATAAATTTTAATTTTGCAAATTAAACTTGAAAAAGTTGAATTCTGAAAAGCAGAATTAATTTCTAAATGATTTAATTTTACTTAAGATAATAAAAAATTGAAGGGTTTGCGTATAAAAAGTTTCAATATCACAATTTTTGGCAATTGAAAATTTTGTCAGTTTCAAATGAAATTCAGATTCGTTTAATTTTCAACGTTCCGTGCTCGAAATTTTGTCATTTTTAATGTTTCCCATCTAAAATTACTTCATTTTTAATGAAAATGATGGTGAATTTGTTTTTATCAGAAAAATTTGTCTTATCAATTTTAATGTTAGATTCTAATTTTTTATATGTAATAACAATTGAATATTTACGAATTTCTGAAGCTTGGACTTTAAAACATTCAATTTAGTTTTCAATTTTTCCCTTTCACAAATTTTAATTTTGCAATTAAAATTGAAGTAGTTGAATTCTGAAAAGCAAGATTAATTTTCAAATGATTTAATTTTATTTAAGATAATAGAAAATTGAATGGTTCGAGTATAAAAAAGTTTTAATATCACAATTCTTGGCAATTAAAAATTTTTTCAGTTCCAAATGAAATTCGCATTCGTTTAATTTTCAACATTTTGTGCTCGGAATTCTTTCATTTTCAATGTTTCCTATTTAAAATAACTTCATTTTTAGTGAAAATGACGGTGAATTTGTTTTCATCGCAAAAATTTATTTCATCAATTTTAATGTTAAATTCTAATTTTTTGTATGTAATAACAATTTAATATTCTAGAATTTGAAAGTTTGCACTTTGAAACATTCAATTTATTTGCCAATTTCTCCTCTCATAAATTTTAATTTTGCAGTTAAAATTGAAATGGATGAATTCTAAGAAGTATAATTATTTCTCAAGTGATTAAATTTTACTTAAGATAGTAGAAAATTATAGGGTTTGAGTATGAACGAGTGTTAATATTACAATTCTTGGTGAATAAACATTTTTCCAATTTTAAATGAAATTCGGTTTCGTTTAATTTTCAACGTTTTGTGCTCGAAATTCTTTCATTTCTAATGTTTCCTATTTAAAATTACTTCATTTGTCGTGAAAATGACGGTGATTTTTTTTATCAGAAAAATTTGTTCAATCAATTCTAATATCAAATTATAATTTTTGGTATGTCATAACAATTAAACGTTCTAGAATTCCAGAAGCTTTGGCTTTGAAACATTCAATTCAGTTTTTAATTCGAATTGTGAAATTTCAATCGATCTAAATTGAAAATGATTCGAATTTAAAAGTTTTCAACCTCAAATTATTCAATTTTGAACGCTTTTAATCAGAAGTAATAAAATTTCAGTTCCTTTGCATTCAAAATGAAACAATTTTTTACTTCAAATCTGAAATTATTTAGATTTCAACTTTATGGTAGTTCAATCTGAAATCATTCAGTTTCAAGATTTTTCAATCCAAAATAAAATTATTCCATTTTGAACTCTCTGATGAAAACTGATACAATTTTCATTCGTTTCTACTGAAATTGTCCAATTTTCAAAATTAGAACTTCTGATTAAAAATTTTTCAATTTTAAGCACTGGTTATTTCAAATTACTCAATTTCAAACGATTTTATTTAGAAATGGTGTAAGTTTAATCTTTTTTCATTCCATTCGAAATATTGTCCTTTTTCAAAATTTTACCTAATATAAAATTGATTTGAAACGTTTTCGATTCAAGATCGTTCAAATTTATTTTTCAATTTCAAACGCTTTCAATTCAAAATTATGGATTATTAATTATTGTTTCAAAAATTTAAAAAGCTCTTAATATTTAATAATTTGTTCAATAATGGATTTTGAAATTGCTTATGTTTTCAATGTTAGGAAATAAAAACCCAGAGACGTTGATGCGCGCTTGAATTTACTACCAATACATAATAATTGAATAATCTTCATTTTATTGCACCTTTCGATCATTTGAATCCCTCAAGGCAAAATTGAAAATTAACATGTTAAATCTAATTTATCCTTGAGTGATTGATTCTCAATTATCAAACGTTTCGCATTTCGATTATGTTAATTACGTGACGAACCATAAATGCATTCTATTATGCGAAATTCAAACACAAACTATTTCAGTCGACACATCAATTTTCATTGAAATGCAATGATGATGCAAGTAATTATTTTTTACTGTTTAGCGCTTTTTTGTGTCGGTATTTTATTTTTTCGTAAATATATATATTTTTTATTTCATTCTTTTTATAACTGTCACCCCATAAAGATATTAGAAACATTGTATTTGAATTAAATTCATAAATTCAAACCTGATATTATGTATGAATTCTTGGAGTCGGTCTTTTATTTATTTTTTTCGAGAAATTTTTTCAATTTATTTTTCATTTTTATTTTTTACATTTTATTTTTCCTCAAAGTTGATCTAAAATTTCCTGGACATACATACTACTGATACATAATTCTAATGTGTGGCTTGATTAAATACACTTTTACGATCAGAGGGAAAATTTACAGATTGCATTTTCCGACTAAAAAAATTGCAGGGGATTATTTTGTTATGGTATTTTTATTTTGTTTCAAAATCCAAATTCTATTTCTATAATTTTGTCTCTTACCTCTACACTTTTCAAATCAAAGCCTCAGAGGCTAACTTGACTTCCAAGAAAGAAGGAACCGATAGAACTTTTAGTTTCAAAAATTGAATTTTTACCAAAACTTTTGATAAACTCGATTTTCTCAAGGGTGGAAAGAACTCCCTAAGTTGCACTTTAAAGTGTATCCTTTAAACTTTGATAAAAAGTAAAACACAATTTACTCTCTGGGAAAAATTGTTAGAATCAAAGAAATTTGTTAAGAGTAACAAACATAAATACCAGGAATAAAGAGAGAAAATTTATTACATATAAGATTAACATTTTTTTATGTAACAGTCGTTATGTGGTGATTAATTTATCGTAAATCATTCATAACACTATTGATTAATATCAGAGTATATTTCATTATAAACATTAGGGTAGTCAAAAATAATCTTTTGTTGTCAAAATGACCCTTGATTTTTGGCAGAATCTTAAAAAAATTTCCGTAATAAATCAAGAAAAATTAAAAATATTAAAGTATCAGACTTGATAGCTCAAAATACCGAAAGAGATGAATTTTCAAACTAAACAGACGAATTTGAAAAAATATATTAATTTTCAACAAAGAAAGATGAATTTTGAACCCAGATAGATGACTTTTCTACCATAAAATACGAATTTTCAGCCAGAAAGAACGCGTGTTTAACAAAATAGTTGAATTTTCAAAAGAATAGTTGAATTTTCGAACAGAATGATTAAAATTCAACCGAAAACAGTTGCATTTTTAACCATATAGTTGAATTTTTGAGACAAAAAGATGAATTTTGTAGAAAACAGTCGAATTCTTAACCCAAAAACTTGAACTTTCAATAAAAAAATTAATTTTCAACCAAAAAGACGAATTTTCAACAAAAAAAGCCAAGTTTTCATGCTAAATGTCGAATTTTTTTAGAAAACAGTTGACTTTAGAACCGGAAAAAAAGAATTTTCAACAAGAGAGTTAATTTCAAATCACTAAAGCTAAACTTCAAACAAATATCGTAGTTCAACTCAATCAAAAAAATCAATTTTTAACCAAATAAAAAACGAATTTTTAACAAAATAGTTTAATACTCAAACAAATAGATGAATTTTCAGGAAAGAACATTAATTTTCTACCCAATAAAACGAATTTTCAACAAAAGAATCAACTTTCCATGCTAAAAAGCCGAAATTTTTTAGAAAACGGTTGACTTTTAAACTGGAAAAGTAGAATTTTCAACAAAAAAGTTAATTTTCAATCATAAAAGATGAACTTTAAAGAAATAATTGAATTCAACAAAAAAAATAGTAATAGCTTTACCAAATAAAAAAACGAATAATAAACAAAGGAGTTAAATTTCCAACCAAATTCAACCAAATTTTGCAACCAAACAGTTGCATTTTCAACTGAATAGTTGAATTTTAAGCCAAAAAGACGAATCTTGTAGAAAACAGTCGAATTTTCAACCCAAAAAGTTGAACTTTCAACAAAAAAGTTCACTTTCAACCAAGAAAGATTACTTTTCTACTATGAGAGATGAATTTCCAACAAAATAATTAAACTTTCATAAAATAGTTGAATTTCAAACCAAATGACTGATTTTTTAACCTACAAAGATGAATTTTCAAACAAGAAGATTAATTTTCTATCAAATGAAGAATTTTCAGCAAAAAATTGAATTTCAACATGCATTTTCAACCAAATATTTTTATTTTCGACTGAAAAATATAAGTTCTCATTAAAAAATAGAATAGTTAAATTTTCAGTTGAAAAAATATTATTATTATTATTATACCATTAAGGCAAATCCCTTTCGGGGTAAGCGTTATTCGTTCGGTACTAGCCTCGTTATATCACCTTGGAAAATTACTTTTCAACAGTAAAAAACGAATTTTCAAGAAGTTGAATTCAAGGAAAAAAACGAAATTCTAACAAAATAGTTCAATCCTCAAACAGATAGATGAATTTTCAACAAAGAAGATCAAATATCTACCCAAAATGACGAATTCTCAACAAAAATGTCAAGCTTTCATGCTAGAAAGTCGAATTTTTTTAGAAAACAGTTGACTTTTAAACCGGAATAGAAGAATTTTCAACGAGAAAGTTAATTTTAAATCATTAAGGGTAAACTTTAAACAAATAGTTAAATTCAACAAAAAAAATTTAACCAAACAAAAAACGCATTTTTAACAAAATAGTTAAATTTTCAAACAAATTTTGATACCAAGCAGTTGCATTTTCAGCCAAATCCTTTTCGGGATAAGTGTAACTCGTCAGGTTGTAGCCTCGTTATATTACCGCGGAAAAATTACTATTCAACAGAAAAAAACGAATTTTCAGCCAGTTGAATACAACGAAGAATGGTAAATTTTAACAAAATAGTTCAATCCTCAAACAAATAGATGAATTTTCAACAAAAAAGAATAATTTTCTACCCAAATAGACGAATTTTCAACAAGGGTCAAGTTTTTAAGCTAAGAAGTCAAATATTTTAGAAAACATATGAATTCTAAGCCGGAAGAAAAGAATTTTCAACAAGAAAGTTAATTTTAATTCATGAAAGGTAAAATTCGAACAAATGGTTAAAGTCAACAAAAAAAAAAATTTAACGAAATAAATAACGAATTTTTAACAAAGTAGTTAAATTTCTAATCGAATTCAATCAAATTTTGAAACCCAACAATTGAATTTTCAACCAAAAAAGATCAATTTTCAACCAGAAACGGAAGTTATTAAATTTTCAGTTTCAAAATTATTTTTTAACCGGAAAAAAACGATTTTTCAACAAAATAGTCAATTTTTCAACCAAAGAGATGAATCTTCAACCGAGAAAGATGAATTCTCATCAAAACATGTTATAGCTGATATTTCAACTGAACAAGATTTGAATTTAAAAACACAAACAGTTGAATTCAAACAAATAAGACGAATTTCCAACAAAATACATGCATTTTCAACCAAATAGATGAATTTTGAACTAGTAAGGATCAATTTTCAATTGAAATGATCAATTTTTAACCAAAAATGGAAAAGTTATATTTTCAGTTGAAAAATTAATTCTCATCAAGAAAAACCAATCGTAAACAAAGTAGTTGAATTTTTAACCAAAAAGATGAAATTTCAACTAAAATGATGAATCTTAAAAAAAAATAATTTTCAACAAGAGTTCAACATTCAACCAAACAGTTGAATTTGAAGCCGAAAAGATGATTTTTGAACCAAGAAAATTAATTTTCTACCAGAGCGACGAATTTTCAACAAAATACGTGAATTTTCAACTAAGGAAGATACATTTTTAACCAAAAATGGAATTTTTAAATTTTCGATGAAAAAATTAATTTTTAACCAAAAATGAAATGAATTCTCAACACAATAGGTAATTTTTCACCAATGAGATGAATCTTCATCCAAAAAAATACAAAAATAACCAAGTAGTTGAATTTTTGACCACAAAAGATGACTTTTAAGGAAATAGTTGCATTTTCCACAAAATAATTACATTTTTAACCAAACAGAAGAATTTTTATCCAAACGAGATGAATTCCGAACCAAAAAAGTAAAAGTAAACATTTCAACCAAAAAAATTAACTTTTCAACAAAAATAGTTCGATTATCTTCTTTTTTTTCAAAATTAAGTTCGAACTTGAGCGAAAAAACGAGAAAAAGGGGAAAAATGGAAAGTTTCTTAAAAACAGAAAAAGAAGAATTCTTCAAAAAAGGGGCAAAGAGGGAAAAAGGGAAAGAGTGTGAAGTCTGAAATATGAAATCGATTTTCAAATTTATTAAGTTATTATCGAACTCTACCGTTGCAGGGCCATCTTTCACAAAATTCGAAATTAAAAAAAAAATGTTATCAACAGAAAACGTTTTAAACTTTATCTAAACTCGTAAAGTTACTTTCACTGACCACCTCCCCCCCTCTTACCAACGATAGTTTTCGGCACGACCTCCCCCCGCCCTGAAATTGGTAACCTAGTTTATGAACGGCCCCTGAGTGACCTAATTCATTCAAAAGAGCACATCCTACGCATGCTAAAGTAAAAATACATTAACTGCGATTATTTGAATTAAATAAACATTTTATTTGTAAAAGTCGGCTTGGAAAAACCCCCAGATATTTTTTCTAAATTCCGCCATTTTGTCTGGTCCCGAGGTCCCTCACTTCTTTTGATTGCAACTCGCTCCACAAGAGTCCCATAATTTTTTAATAAAAAGCATCTGAAAGCCCAAGGTCTTCCGAATTCAACGATAGGTATCACTTAGGTAACGATAGGTATCACAGAGCGAATTGGAAGAATTCTCAACGAACACAACATCCAGACCATATTTAAACCACCTGCAAAAACAGGACAATTTCTAAACAACCCTAAAGATAAAAAGGCACCTCTCAGTGATCCGGGAATATCTAAAATTCCTTGCTCTTGTGGCAAAGTCTACATTGGAGAAACCGGGAGAGCGGTGAGCCAACGTGTAA